>NW_020870681.1:108791-128791 GCF_003789085.1 Penaeus vannamei | reverse complement strand
CCCCCTCCCCCCCAATCCCTTGCCCGTTGTTGTCGTGGGGGTGGGTGGTGGGGGGGGGGTGGGGCGCGGCTTTAGGAGACGGAGACTGAGACCCAATGCAGGAGGGACCTCCCTGCCTAGGGCCTCAGCCCTCGACTCAACTAATGTTGCATGGTCTTTTCCCTCTCCAGCTTTTGTTTCCGTCTCTTCTCCATCCCCTTCTACTATCTACTTCCTAAGGTGTGAGAGCCGTGCTGAGAGGATGAAAGGCTGACCTTGTGCCAGTCCTGAACGGCCTGCGGGAACTATGGGCACGGTACTCCCGACTAATCTAGCCCTTACCTTCAGTAGTGAAAGGAGGTTTAAGCCCTTTTATATAATCCAGGTTCCCCATGACCAGTAATGAAAATGTAATCCCTTTATTAGAGGCAATGAGGCTAGCCCCTTTATCAAATAGCCCCAACCCAGGCTCTCCAATGACCACGGCTCCGAACACTGAAACTACTATCCACTCCTCAATGTCTACTAGTGCTTTACCCACCCAAGCAGAGAATCAATCTCCAGAAGACATTCCTACCCACCCAACTTCCTCAAATTCATCAACTCTACTCCCGCAACCTTCATCAAGCAACCAACCCTCCCTTATTACTACCTTGCAGCCTTATTCTCCATCATTCCGTAATACTCCCTCTTCCACACGTCCCCGACCATCGACCACCACCAACCCTACAGATATCTTATATACTCTGTTTAGCCTAGCTAAGTGGGACCGATTTTTCGTGATCCCTTCTACAGTTCCTTACTCATTTAACACTTTTCTCTTTCAACAATGCCTCCAAAAACAAGTAGACAGAGTCTCTTTCTATACCAGACGCGATCGCTGCCGTCTTGTAACAGTCAGATCAGAAACTGAATCTATAGCACTATCAAATTTAACTGATCATTCTGGCAACCCCATTCCTGCAGAACCTCATTCAACCCTTAATACCGGAACTGTCTCTCTCTCCCCAGCAAACTGCCCAGTCGATACCAAAGATTGGTCAGACTGTGGAGAAGACTTATTAGGATGCCTCAAAGACCAAGATGTGAAATCAGTACATTGCTACACCATTCCTCCTAAAGGTCAACGACAGAATCCGACCAGCATTGCCAAAATTATCTTCTGTACACTTGGCCTTCCCTTATGTATCTACATCGGTGAACAATCCCTCCCTGTTCGACTATACCAACCCCCTCCCCGTCAGTGTCAAAACTGTTGGCGCTTTGGACATCCTGCCAAACACTGCCGTTCCACAGACCGATGCCCCATATGTGCCCAACTTGGTCATAACCGATCAAACTGCTCAGCACAAACACGAACATGTGCCAACTGCGGCGGCCCTCGTAATGTATTATATAGAGGCTGTCCCACTTACAAGTTTGAATCTGAGGTAGCAACTCTCAGATACAAAAATGGTCTCACTTTACGTGAAGCCAGACAGGAAGCACGTCGACAAGGTTTCTCTCATACTCCATACTCTAGTAGCATCGTTCGCTCAGCCCCTCCCCCTCCACCCCAAGATGTCCCCATCTCCACTTCTACATTCTACCTTCCTCAGACCAATTCTTTTGCCACTCTAAACCCAGACACCCCAATCTCAATCACAGCTCCAATCTCAACTACAGCCCCAACACCACCCCTTCTCCCTCCTCGCACCACCTGCAGTAGACAGACTAAACGTTCTAACCCTTCTTCCCCTACAGCACAATCACCTCCACCTACATTTACCTTTACTCCTGAGACACCAGTTTCCTCTTCCCCCCCTCATAAGAAAACCTTTGTCCTACAAAACTCTCCAACCAATTCCACAGCAGAAACAATGGATGACATCCATAGTTATATGCTAATGACACAAGATCCCATAACTCATGCTCCTTTCACACTTGCAGTGGTTGCCGATATTCATACCCTTCCTACTAATATTTCCCCTACACCCCTTCCTCCTACTCCCTCTCAACACAACCTAACCCCCTCAATTCCGTCCACCTCCGATATCCATCCTCCCAATACCCATCCTCCTGATATCCATCTCAAGACAACACATCCCCTTCAACTCAAACTATCCATCCTTCCGATATCCACCCTCCTACCACTAATACTCCCCCCCCCACATCTACTCCCTCCCAACACAACCCACCCCCTTCAACCCCAACTCTAGGCACATTCTCCCTCCTTCCATCCCCTCTATCTTTTGCACTCCCTGCCGGATACACACGAGAATCACTCATGCCACAACAATGCCCTTCCCCAAATTCCCTACCTCCTAATACCCCTCCTTCACACCCCCTAGCTCCTTCTCCCCCAGATTCCCCAATACGTACCGTATGCGATATCACTCTGAAGCTATAGCTCTCCTACATTGGAATATTCGCGGTTTCCGTTCTCATAGACCAGACCTATGTCATATCCTTGATTCTTATAATCCATCTATTATCTGCCTCCAAGAGACTTTCCTCACACAACCTCCTATTCCAATTCCCAATTACCATTTTATCTCTTCCCCACACTCCCTTTATGTCTCGTCAATACTTATTCATCATAAAACACCTGATGTCATACCTCCCATACAAACTACTGTCCCGTGCACATCTATTCGCATCTTTCTTTTTCACTGGATCACACTGATTTTAGTCTACTTCTCCCCACCCCATCCCATTGAGTTTGCTGCCTTTGAAACTCTAATTTCCCAAATCCAACAACCTTTCCTCGTAGTTGATGATTTCAACTGCCGCCACACTCTGTGGGGTGACTCTACCACCAACTCTTGAGGCCGATCTATAGAACGCTTCCTCTTCACAAATAACCTAATTCTTAATTCAGATCGCCCCCACACACTTTGACATGCGCACACCATCCTTTTCATGCCTTGACCTCTCTCTATGCTCTCCTACTCTACATTTAGATTTCCATTGGTCATTTCTAGACCACTCTTCCTATAGTGACCACTTCCCAGTACTCCTTTCTCCTACTTCATATGTACCACTTCCTAATCCCCCACGCTGGTGCTCTGATAGAGCTGACTGGCATACTTTCACTTCACTCTCTACTATACCTATCCCTCCACCCCCTTACCGCCCATTTCAGATATGCTACAATGTTTTACAACCACGATCCTAAGAGCTGCCTATACAGCTATTCCTCGAACTTCAAGACCTTATACCTCTAAATGTGTTCCATGGTGGAATTCTGATTGCACCAAAGCGCTTCGCTTAAAACGAGCAGCCTGGAACGGCTATCGCTACAAACGAGGCACCCCTAACCAGCTATCAGCCCTTATTTCCTTTAAAAGAGCATCTGCCCATCTTCGCAGTACAATTAGAAACAGCAAAACAAATAGCTGGCAAAATTATGTTTCCTCAATTACATCTACATTTATTTCAGCTGTTTGGCGACGGATCCATAAATTTTCAGCCAAACATCCCCCTATCCTGCACCCATCCTCCATATTCGAGATATTCTCATCTCTGAGCCTGTCGAAGAAGCTAATGAACTGTGCAACTATTTCAGCCAGGTCAGTAGTGGCTCTCGCCTTTCTCCACACTTTTCTTCCATAAAAGCCATCAAAGGACGCATCCCTATTACCTTCACCCTATCCTCAGATGAGTCCTATAATGCTCCTTTTTCTTCTTCTGAACTCAACGCTGCATTACAGTCGTGCCGCAACACTCATGAAGGCCTTGACGGTATTCACTATCGTATGCTCTGACACCTCACATCTTCCTCTCTATCCTTCCTTTTAACTATTTTCAACCACATATGGACGTCAGGAAATTTTCCTTCTCATTGGCAAGATGCTGTTATCCTACCTTTCATAAAACCCAATAAATCAGGTACCCTACCCCAAGATTACCACCTCATTGCTCTAACTAGCTGCTTGTGCAAACTACTAGAACGAATGGTTAACTTCCGCTTAATGTGGTATCTTGAATCTCATAATCTCCTTCCCCCTTCCCAGTTTGTTTTCCGACGTGCCCGAAGTACAACAGACCCACTTGCCTCCGAATCTTGCAAACTCTTTCCCACATATCCTGGGGCTCGATCGCAAAACTCTCCTCCATCTTTGTTACCTTGATTCTCTCCACTCTAGATTATGGATGCCATATCTACTCTGCCTCAACTTCTCTTCTTGCTCACCTTGATACAATCCACCACAGCGGTCTCCGCATAGCCCTAGGCGCCTTCTGTTCCTCTCCAGTTGAGAGCCTATATTTTGAATCTGGCATTCTGTCCCTCTCTCGGCGTCGAGCATTTCTCTCTCTTCGATGCTATGCTCGATTTCACCAATTTTCCCTTACCAAACTAACTATTCCACAATCCTTGCTTCATACCTTTAACTCTTCTCCACGTTTACCAACTCCTCTCCCCGTACGCATGGATACCCTCCTCTCACATTCCCCCTTTCCTCACCTCCGACCTCTCCCACTTTCTGTCCATTCCATTCCTCCATGGCTCATACCTTACCCTTGTATTTGCTCCTCAGTTTTCCCTGACCCACCAAAATCAGATATTCCCCCCTCTATCCTTCTCACTCATTTCCTTGACCATGTCTCCATTCATTCCTCCAGAATTCATGTTTACACTGACGGTTCCAAATCCATCTCTGGAGCTGGATTCGCAGTAACATTCCCAAATTGCACTTTCAAATACACCCTCCCTCCTGAATCTAGTGTCCTTACTACAGAATTATATGCACTCCTTTTTGCCTAAAGACGCATATACTCATCCCCCTCTTCCTCTTTTACTATTTTTACTGACTCCCGTAACTATTTACCCCTCTTAAAGTTTATACTCTCGACCAATCCCCTTGACTGTAAGATCCAGAACTGGTTGTTCTATCTATCTACACGTCACAAATCTGTCAGATTTTGCTGGGTACCCAGCCATGTTGGAATCCCTAGCAATGAACAGGCAGATACTTTTGCACGCTATGCCGCAATGTCCACATCACCTCAACTACGCTTCTCACATATTCCAGCTACGGATTATTACCCTCACTTTAAAACCTTCTTGTATACCCGATGGCAATCTTTATGGTCAAACTCCACAACAATAAATTACATATCGTAAAACCACCAATCTCCTCTTGGTTAGCTCCATTTCACTAAAACAGACGTTGGGAGACGGCCCTCGCACACTTATGTATTGGCCACACTCGCCTAACACACGCCTATCTAATGTCACACTCAGACCCGCCCCTATGTCCTCTATGTAACGTCCCTCTTTCAGTTCCACACATTCTCTTGTTCTGTCCACGCTTTAATACAGCACGTACCTCTGCTTTTCCACACCTATCCTCCCTTCACTGACCTCCCAACATATCAGGCATCCTTACAGAATCCCACAGCTTCTGCCTTGACAACCTGTTCTCCTTCCTCAGACGTATAAATATCCTTCACTTGATCTAACTCCCTTACCTAAACCACCATAACCTTTTCCCCCATCTTCAACCTTTCAACACTACTCTAGATAGTTGACACATAGCAACTATCACTTGACATCCCCCTTTACTATGCCTTCCTATAGTGTTATATGACCTTAGATGTCTAGCACATTTGTTTTAACCATTAACCATTAACCATTAACCATTATCCACTTCCTAAGGTGTAAAAGCCGTGCTGAAAGGATGAAAGGTTGACCTTGTGCCAGTCCTGAACGGCCTGCGGTAACCATGGGCACGGTATGCCCTTAAGGGGCACTGTGTGGGTGAACTATTTCCCCTACATATCAATCAGGCCCCCCCCCCCAATCCCTTCCCCGTTGTTGTCGTGGGGGGGCATAGGAGACGGAGACTGAGACCCAATGCAGGGATCTCCCATGTCTAGGGCCTCGGCCCTCGACTCAACTAATTTTGCATGGTCTTTTCCCCCTCCAGCTTTTTGTTTCTGTCCTTTCTCCAATCCCTTCTACTATCTACTTCCTAAGGTGAAAGAGTCTTGCTGAAAGGATGAAAGGCAGACCTTGTACCAGTCCTGAACGGCCTGCGGGAACCATGAGCACTGTACTCCCGATTTAGTTGTCTAGCCCTTTCCCCTGTACAGGGCAACGGGGGGTGGACTGTTTATTTCCCTTTACATAATCAAGGCTTCCCATGGCCAGTAATGAAGATGTAATACTCCTATTAGGGGCAATGAGGCTTGCCCCTTCATCAAATAGCCCCACCGACCCCAGGCTCTACTTTGACCACGACTCCAAACACTGAAACTACTACCCACTCCTCAATGTCTACTAGTGCATTACCCACCCAAGCAGAGAATCAATCTCCAGAAGACATTCCTACCCTCCCAACTTCCTCAAATTCATCAACTCTACCCCTACAACCTTCTTCATCAAACACTCCAACCTCCCCTATTACTACTTTACAGCCTTATTCTCCATCTCTCCATAATACTACCCTCCTCAACAACACCCTCTTCCACACTCCCCCGTCTTTCTACCACCACCCACCCTACAAATATCTTTACTCTATTTAGCCCAGCTAAATGGGATCGATTTTTCGTGATCCCTTCTACAGCTCCTTATTCAGGCAACACTCTTCTCTTTCAACAGTGCCTCTAAAAACATCGCTCGTAACAGTCAGATCTGAAACTGAGGCTATAGCAATATCAAAACTAACATCTATCTGGCAACCTGCAGAACCTCATCCAACTCTTAATACTTGTACCGGAACTCTCTATCTCCCCAGCAAACTGCCCAGTCGATGCCAAAGATTCGTCAGACTGTGGAGACTTGCTCGGCTGCCTCAAAGACCAGGACGTGATAACAGGGCATTGCTACTCCATTCCTCCTAGAGGTCATTGAAAGAAACCCACCAACATTGCCCAAAATTAATACTTTCAGTACACATGAACCTTTCCATTCGTATCAAACTGCCCCTGCACAAACACGCACACATGTGGTAACTGCGGCGGCCCTCATAATGTATTTTAATAGAGGCTGTCCGCACTTACAAATTCGAGTCTGGTAGGTAGCAGCTCTCAGATACAAAAATGGTCTACACTACCGTGAAGTCAGACAGGAAGCACGCCGACAAGGTTTCTCCTTATATATTCACTATAATGGATATCATTGCTCGCTCTGCCCCTCCCCTCCAACGCAAGATGTTTCCTGCACCCTCCCCTATACCTACTTACTTCCTCCACTTCCACCACTTCCACTTCGCACATTCAACCTCCGCCCAGTCAAATTCTTTTGCCACTACTCAAAATCACTCCAATCTCAACACAGCCCCTGCACCATCCCCTCTCCTCTCGGCACTACCCCAGTAGACAGATAATGGTCCACCCTTCTTCCCCTACTGCACACTCACCCTCCACCTACCTCTACCCTCAGACACCAGTCTCCTCCTCTTCCTCCTACTCCCCCTAACACAAACCCACCCCCTTCAACTCCAACTATATGCCGCATTCTCCCTCCCTCCATCCCCTCTAATCATTTTCCACTCCCTCCCGATACACAGGAATCACTCATGTTCAAACAGCCCCTAGCTCCTTATAAAGGGTGCAATACATGCAATATCTACTCTCCTGCGTGTGGTCTCTCCACACGTGGTGTGGGGCCTGCCACGCTATCTTGCCCAAACCATCACTCTTCTAAATATAGAGAGCCACAGCCGTCCGCAAGGGGGTAATAAGGTCATCCAAAGCTGACCCTCAATCTCACACACTCACTCACTCGGTCGGTCACCGCTTCTAACCCTGAGTGCCGCCTCCCGGGCTGGAAGGTTCCACCCAGTGCCGTTCTTCATGTATCGTTATTCTTGTGTATATGTTGTAACTCAGCAATAAAGAGAACAGCCACACCGTGTATCCCTGAGCTACCTGTAATCAAACCACTATAAAACAAGAGCTCTTAGTAACTCTTATACTCCCCCCCCCCAGATTCCCCCCAACACGTTCCGCAGCGCTACACAGCGCTTTTACTCAAACTAAGATATAGCTCTCCCACATTGGAATATTCGCGTTTTCTGTTCTCACAGGCCAGACCTACGTCATATCCTTGGTTCTTATAACAAACCGTTCTCTTTCCTCAGACGCATAAATATCCTTTACTTGAACTAATTCTCTTACCTAAACCACCATAACCCTTTCCCTCATCAACACCCTCACCCATCAACTTTCCAACATTCCTGTAGATAGCTGACGCATAGCAACTATCACTTATCACCCTTTACTATACTTTCCTATAGTGCTATAAGACCTTAAATGTCTAGCACATTTATTTCGCTTTTAACCATTAACCATTTACCATGAAGGCTTCCCATGGCCCGTCTTGTAACGGTCAGATCTGAAACTGAAGCTATAGCATTATCAAATCTAACTGATCACTCTGGCAACCCCATTCCTGCAGAACCTCGTCTAACTTTATACTTGTATTGGAACGGTCTATCCACAGCAAACTGCCCAGTCGATACTAAAGATTGGTCAGACTGGAGATGACTTACTCGAATGCCTCTAAGAACAAGACGTGAAATCAGTAAATTGCTACTCCATTCCTCCTAGAGGTCATCGAAAGAAACCCACCAACATTGCCAAAATTACTTTCAGTACCCATGGCCTTCCTGTTTGTACCTACACTAGTGGACTATCCCTCCCTGTTCGACCATACCAACCTCTTCCCTGTCAATGATCCAAAACTGCTGGCGCTTTGGGGACATCCTGCCAAACACTGCCGTTTCCAACAACTCTCAGAGGCAAAAGGGTCTCACTCTACGTGAGCCGACAGGAAGCACGCCGACAAGATTTCTTTTATATTCACTATAATGGTATCGCTCGCTCTGCCCCTCCCCCTCCAACGCAAGATGTTCTCTTGCACCACTCCCCTATACCTACTTACTTCCTCACTTCCTACCACTTCCACTTCACATTCAACCTCCCCAGTCAAATTCTTTGCCACTCAAAATTCCACCCCAATCTCAAACTTACAGCCCCAACACCGTCCACTCTCCCTCCTTGGCACTATCCGCACCAGCAGACTAATGGTTCCCTCCTCTTCCCCTACTGCAATCACACTCAACCTCCACCTACCTTTGCCACTCCTTCTGGATACAATAGGTGTGAATCCCTTGTGTAATTCCCTTACCTAAACCCACCATAGCCGATTCACACAACAACTTCTTTACCCACCTATCAAGATCACTCTTGATAGTTGACGAATAGCAACTATCCCTCTTCACCCCTCCTTTAATAGACTTTCCTATAGTGCTATATGGACCACTCTTAGATGTTCTAGCATATATTTTTGCTTTTAACCGTTAACCATTAACCATCATCCTTTCTAAGTTGCTACTGATCTCTACGTCAATCTTATTTTCCCTATCCTCTGTTGAGTCCTACAATGCTCCTTTTTCTTCCTCTGCACTTCATTCTCCCTTATAGATGTACCTCACCACCCTAAGAAGACCTTGACGCTATTCATTGCCACATGCGCCGACACCTCTCACATTCCTCGCTGGCCTTCCTGTTAGATATCCTCAACCATATATGGACGACTCAAATTTTCATCCTCATTGGTATTCCTTTATTGATTATGCTTCGTGAAGCATAATCAATCTGGTACACCCCCTCCCCCTCAAGGTTACCGCCCCATTTCTCTAACTACCTGTTTATGCAACTATTAGAACGGATGGATGCCGTGAAAGGCCAGTGCTGGGAATCGTCCTTGCATTTGGCCTCAGCTCCTCGTCGACTCGACTAAATTTTCATCGACCTGACCCACCCCCTCCCGACCACCTTTCGCTGTCTCTGCTTATTACGCTATCCGATTCCTCGAGTCACGTCCAGGCTCTCTTTTAGACGAGCTTAACAACTGCTACTTTTACTACTTACTGTCTTGTCCTCTAATGCCTACTCATGTTAATGACGCCAGTCATGCATTTTATCATCCTCGCGACAACATCACGTCTTAACTTCCTCTTCTTTCTTTATTATGTGTATAAGCAAATGCATGCCTTTTTGTCAAATTCTCTCTCTGCAGTTACTTTCGTCGAGCACGTACCCTCCCCTTTCTACATCCAGTCCGCTTTAGCTAGCTAAGACCTAGACGCATCTGTTGTCTACAATAACCTTTGAATACTGAGGTTTAGTTCCCTAGCAAAGATGGGGTCGATTTTTCATCGAATTCCCTCGTTAAAGCCCCTTACTCTGACAACACTCTCGGCTAACTTCCACAACAAATGTCTAAAGTAGACAAGTCGGCAAAGGTTCCTTCTGCAGTTACATCCGAACCCCAAGCTAAAGCATTACCAACCCAAACCGACTTCACTTGCAAACCCATTCCTCAATATTTGTACCGAAACTGTCTCCATCTCCTCGATAAACCTGGCCGGCTATAATAAGAATGTGGTCCAGACTGTGAAGACACATTTCGACACCTGCGTCGTGGACTACTACTGCTTCTAATCCATCCCTCCTAAGTATGTCCGTGGCCGGAAGGTCCCACACCAATTATTGCTAAGTCGATTACTTTTAACGTGATTCGACCCCCCCTTCGATGGCTTGAGATTGTCACGTGGATCCCCCTGTCTCTGCTAAATTATGTTCGACAGACTCGCTGCTCATCCGTCCTGTTCGAATATCATAATTGCTGGCATCCTATGTCACTTCTCTGGCTCTAACTCTGTCCGCTCCACATTCCGATAGCTCCTCTCTCTCTTCTGCGTCTCTCTGTAGTTAGTTCTCTCTCGTGGGGATCTCTCTCGTCCTCGTGCTCCTCTCGTCACTGTCTTCTCTTTCTCTCTAATCCTCTCTCTCTCTCTCTCTCGTCTAATATATTATATATATAAATAGGTATATCAAGTATGTATAATTATATATTTACTGTATTAGTAGTATTTATATATAAACATTGATATGATGATAGCAGAAAAACCCACAAGTGTTACAGAACTTGGAATTTAATTTGAATGAAGAGTGAGGAACATACAGTTTCGGAATCGTCCTCGATATCCTGCATTCGGGTCTGGAAGAGGCAATGGGAGAGCGAAGCCGGTATAAGGTAGAGTGGAAAGAGGAAAGATAGTCACATTCGGACATATCGGGACAGGAGAAGGGACAGGAAGAACGAAGCGAGAGAGGTCAGATTAGAGGTCGATAGGATTAAGTGCGGGTTCCACACATGTGACGGGTGTACCGGCAATAATGGGAGAGTACGAAGGATGGTAGGAGGCGGGAGGCTGTCGGCAGAGATGAAACCGCTGTTCAATGTTGAAATTGGGCAGCAGCTTAATGAAAGTAAAGATTCCAACCAGTCTGCGTGCAATGGTACATCAGATCGGAAGAGGAAGAGAAGGAATGAACGTAGCAGCTTTCCAGTTTCCATCCTGATGGCCATGTGTCACACACTTGATGGCAGAAGAGGGCGTTGTTTCGCTATGTCCTCTGGATGACATGGTACTTTGTCTGAGACAGAGCTTATGAGACTGGCGCCTGTTTCACCCAAAATACTGCTTATAACACAGGAGGCACACGGAACAGCATAGGTGCGCCGCACCTTCGAGGTAGAGGGGAGGGGCAGTGATATATATATATCTATTTAGTATTAACTTTAATATATATTATAAATATATAATATATGTATCTTGACACATTATATATACTATATTCTATGTATCAGTATAGTAATATTAGTATTTATATAGTATAGTATGTATGTTAGTGTGTGTGTTGTGTGGCTGTTTGTGTGTGTGTGTGTGTGTGTAGTGTGTGTGTGTGTGTGTGTTGGTGTTTGTGGTGTGTGGTGTGTGTGTGTGTGTGTATCTACATTATTATATACTATATTCAGTGTATAAGGTGTCATATATATAGTAGTACAATATATATATGGCATCGTACTATATCAATATAGACATATATTGTGTATAGATACATAAATAATTATATATATTCTATAATAGTTATAATAGTATAGGACAGTATATATCTATAGTATCCGTATAGTATATATATCTTATATACTACTATCTATATTATATATGATATTCTATACTAATCTATCTATGCTGATCTATATGATAGACGTATTTTTTAAATAATTATTATTATTATATATGTATACGTATACTCAATAGTTATATATTAATATATGTAACATATTATATCTTATAACTAATAGTATAATATTAAGTATTTTCTTACGTATATATATATATAATATATCTAATATATGATATATAATATATATACATATTAGATTACTACGATATATATTATAGTATATTTATATAGTATATTATATCATAATTATATATATATAATAACTGTTGTGTGTGTGGTGTGTGGGTTGTAGTGTGTGTGTTGTTGGTGTGGTATATATATTATCCTATGTGTGTATAAACTTAGTATTATATATATATATATATATACTACATATCTGTAATAATTGTGTTGTGGTGTGTGTGTGTGTGGATGTGTGTGCTAAGAGTGTGTGTGTGTGTGTAGTTGTGTGATGTGTTTGTGTTGTGTGTGTTAGTGTGTAGTGTATATTATTATTAATATGTAATATAATAGTATTATATAGTTATTATATACTATGATATTTATATGTATACTGACTGTTGTGTGTGTGTGTGTGTGTGTGTGTGTGTGTGTGTTGTGTGTGTGTGTGTGTGTGTGTGTGTGTGTGTGGTATTTGGTATGTGTATGTGTAGTGTGTATATATGTATATATATATATATATATTAGATACTAATGTGTTTGTGTGGTGTGTGTGTGGTGTGTGTGTGTGTGTGTGTGTGTGTGTTGTGTGTGCGTGTGTGTGTGTGTATTTTGTGTATATGTGTATTATATATATATATGTGTAGTATATATAATATATATATATATTATATATATATTATATATATTATATATTTATATACATGTATACATATATATACGTATTTATACACACATATATAATATAACTTATATATATCATCCATACACACACACACACACACACACACACACACCACAACACACACACACATATACTATATAACATACTATCATATATATATATATACTATATATATATATATATATATAATATTATGAAATATTATCACACACACATGCATATAATATTAAAAGGTGATAAAGACTCTTTATATTGTTGATTTGAATTCACTGTGGAGGTAGTGAGAACTGACGGTGGCTTTCCTTTTTATTTGGTTAGAGTACACACGGGCATGTGTAAATAAACTACTCGAGTACTGGCAGATGCAGAACAATGTTTTGGATATCTTGGCGGTTGCGTGGTGAGGGTGGAACAGCCCCAACGATGCTCCCTGTCCAGAGCCTTTAAAGCGAGCTGCGCGAAGGGTTGCGTGCCTGGTGGGTGACCTGGGTGAGTAAGCGAATGAGTGGAGAGGTGGCAACTCGCTCCACGGTACCGGAAGGTCGTCGAAGGATAGACGGTCAAGGGTTGACGGCTAGGCTTTCCTGTTGTTGGAGCTCGTGGGGCGTGGCGTTGGCCTAGAGGAACTCGCGTAACGTTTGGGCCACATGGTGGGATGACTTGTGCTATACGGATTATTACGCCACATGTAGAGCTAGCACCCACACGGGCGTCCCAATAGAGTGTAGTCTCTTCTTTCCTATATGTAATATGATCTATATTCGCGTCGGTTCCACCCTCTAAAAGTTTAAGTTAGTTTACTCACTAGCCTCGTCCTCAGTGGCATTACTGTGTACTGAAGTTCCTTCAAGGGTGACCGCATCTTCAGACCCAATTATGCTGAGTCCAATTGCTCGATCGCACTCTGAATCATCTGGTCGTTCTCAGTGTAGCTTGAAATCAAGGATAACTGATGATAACCCCCAGTATAGTTAGATATAGCCTGTGGGCACATCAGCTCTAATGTTTGTACTTGTGTAACCATTCACCATCATTCATGCAAAGTCCACACATCTCAAGATTTCTGCCTAGTTCTACTGCTTGAACTATGCCGGGTACGTTCGCAGTCTGTGCCTGCGTAGTCTCTATCCAGGTTTAGTACATCCCGTGGCGGCGTCTTCGTCACCACTACGTCCTCGCACAGATTCATCAGGTCTTCTCGGTGCAGAGCTCATACAGATGTCACCTCATGTTACCTGCTTATTATCTGGGGCTGATGGGTGTTCAAAGTCATGGGGCGTCCTTCGGTTCGCTGAGAGCGGCTTATGTCCTGCACATGGGAGCTCTTGAGTTTAAGCCGATTTCGGGACATACCAGGCACGGTAGGATTTTATCCATAGTATCTCTGGGCCTGCTTCTGACGAGTTGCTGGTTCTCGCTGGAGTTCACAGGGGCCTGGCTAGGGTGCCCCCATACACATTTCATCCTGGGTGGCTAATACCTGCAAGTATGACGAGATTATCCTGGTTTTCCTTTCTGACACCGTGGTGATCTGTCTGGCGATGTTCCTTCACGGGCAGATTGAGCAAGGTCATGTCATGGCTGCCAGGTTAGGACTCCTTTTGGTGGCCGTCGGGGATACTCACGTGTCCTATTGTAATATCATCACGTAAACCAGATCAGACAGTGAAGGCAGACAAGATAGTGAAGAGATAAAAGTAAGACAACATGTGGGATAGGAGAATTGTTATAGGTTATGCTGTGGTCGCTAGACCGAATGTTGTTTATGTGCTTAATTATGCAAGTTTTACATTGTTAAGTTTGAGATTTAATTTTTCGCAAGTTTTTTTTTCACTGTATTTGTTTCAAAGAGAACAAGTGGTGAGGGAGAGGAAAAAGTAGTGGATTACCTCATGAACCTCAAGTCTTGAACTACTAACCATACGAGAATGAAGGTAAGAGGAAATGGACAATGAGCATCTGGAGGGATACTTGGACGCTGACTGTAATTTCTTAAGAAAAAACTATGTATGCATACATTTCACTAATCACGAATTTTGCAACGCCACAATAGGCAAAAGAAAGACACGTAACCTGACGGACACACACAAACTCGCTATATAGATGAAAATTTGTAGAGTGTGTGTAATGATGGTGGGTGTATGGTTTTAACTGATTATTCAGTGGCTAAACTCGAGGGCAAAAAATCTTTGAAAGCTTTGACAAGAGTGCAAGCATCCGAGTTCAGAAATTTTTACACCTATCCCCTGATTAAATTTAATCGTAAAATTTACTGATTCGCTACAAAATATGACAGGAGGTAATTATTCTTGCTCTACGCAGCGTAAAGAGTAGCACTAGCGGCTTCATGAAGCGGCGGGCCGTTTTATCCCAAATTACCATGAACAAGATGAGTGAACTACATGGAGGATCGAATTTTATCGTTTGAGTCTCTTATAGATACGGTGAAGTGGGTGAGGCACAAATCATAGCGACTTTAGTCGGAATTGTTTCGTACATGGAACTGGTATACGAGAAGCGTTTTGTGAGGACGTGTGGATTACTATATAATTCTTTATTTAAAGAC
The DNA here is from genome assembly GCF_003789085.1 of Penaeus vannamei. Taxonomy (NCBI): domain Eukaryota; kingdom Metazoa; phylum Arthropoda; class Malacostraca; order Decapoda; family Penaeidae; genus Penaeus; species Penaeus vannamei. The sequence goes on along the minus strand of NW_020870681.1, from coordinate 113,372 downwards.
CAGTCCTAAGTTATCTTATCATTACAGATAATATCGGGCTCACCACTGACTGCAATCATGGCTGGAATGTGCAGAATGAATTTACTTAACTTCTGGTTGCTTATCTCTACTCTCCAAACGAGTCGCTAGACTCTCTTAGTTAATTTACATAAACTGTGCATTTGGCACGATGAAAGGAATATCCTGCGCTATTAGTAGTCATAGCACAGAATTTTACTACATTCTTTTGATCATTAAGCTAAGATTTCTGTCATGGTGCGAGGAGTGCACGCAAATGTAGCAATGACGGTATATAATTACTGAGTGAAAGATAAGGGAACAGTTTTGTTTCCTCCCCAGCCTCGGGCTGTATAAAGAGTGAAAGTGAAGATCGAGGCTCAAGTGGGGCGGGGTAACTGTTGTAATAAATAGAAAGAAATGAATATGCGATTCGTGTGCAATAAACGAAATTAGCAACAGAATAAAATGGACCAAAGAGTCCAAGAAACGAGTGAGAATATCCAACAATCTGGTTAGAACAGAATTCATACAAAAAGAGTGAGAAGTAACACAGAATTCGTTAAGTAATGTGCGAATGAAAAAAGAATTGCTCGAGCTTGTGAGAGAAAATCACTCGAAACAAAAATGTAGATGCGTTGTAATTGAAGTAATAAAATAAATCTCTAAATGTGAGAAAAATTTAATTATTTAAAGAACGATATAACTGTGTTTTGCACCTCACATCTGATCCTGAGCCGGTAACTCAGTTATCAGATGACTGACAGAATGTGAATGCTGCAATTCCTGTTACCGTAAAGATTTAAAATTTTATATAGCACTTGAACCTGTAAAACTAACGTAAGAACGGGTTTGCTAACACATGTATTGGAAGAAGAAGAAAGGTGTAAAGAGAAAAGATCCGGCCGTATGAACGTGCACTTACGTGGTTTTGCGCGCGGATGTTCTTTTCATATCAGCGATATGGTTTTGGCTGAACTGTTTGTTTTTTTCGAGAAGTTGATTCCGTGCTTTGCAAAGGGGCCAAATGGTTGAAATATCCGACAGCTCTGCCTAAACAACTTATAAGAAGGTGATAAAACATGGATGTGGAATGTCTCTATTTTTAGAGTACATCGCACTTGATGATAAATAAATACATCGAGTACTGCGGATGAAGACAACGGATAGTATCATTGCGGGTGCCTGTGAGGAGATGGAACAGCCCCCACGCCTGCCAGAGACAGGCTCTCGCCGTACCGAGATAGATCTTGTGGGTGACCTTGGTAGTGAGTGAGAGAAAATGAGTGGAGTTGCTGACCGCGCCCGGATAAACGGTGAATACGGGTCGTTCAGAAGGTAAGAGGGTCAAAGGTTGGCTAGTTTCCTTTTGACCGTAGGGCGTTGATGCTGGCGAGTGGACCTGGCGACTCACCACGCGACGCTGCCTATAAAATGTAGTATCGCCACTTCACAATGGTACATGCCAAACAACGTGGTTTTGACCCCAAGCGGTGATTTTTGCCTCAAGCGGTGGGTTTGCCACCACTGCGGTGGTTGTTGCCCGCAAACGTTGGTTTTGGCCCCAGAGCGGGCTGATTTGCCACACTCAAACGAGTGTATAAGTTGCACCCAAACGGTGGTTTGCCCGCCAGCGCGTGGTTTGCCCGCAATACGCGTGGTTTGCCCACGCGGTGGTTTCCGCACACGCGTGGTTTGCCCCACGCGGTGGTGTTTGCCCTAGAAGTTAGGTGGTTTTGCACCACGGCGGTGGTTTGCGCCCGTAAACGGTGGTTATTGCCAGCCCACGCGGTGTTGACCCCAATGCGGTGATTGCACTAAAGCGGGGTTTGCCACGCGGTGTTTGCACCCAGAATTTCAAGAAAGTAAACAGTGGTTTTTTGAGTTTTGAACCTCCCGGACGGTGTTTGGCCTCGACGCGGCTGGTTTGGCCCCACGCGGTGGTTTGCGCACAACGGATGTTTTGTCCCCACGGGTGGTGGTTTTGCCCACGGGTGGTTTGCCCTCACGCGGGTGGTTTGTGTGCCAGCCATAACGGTGAGTTTTGCCCCACGCGGTATTGCTTTTGCCCTCACGCGTGGGTCTTGCCCCACGCAAGTGTGCTTGCCCCACCGGTGGTTTTTTGCCCCCACAGCGTGGTTGCCCCACGCGGTGGTATTGCCCATCGATGTGGTTTGCCCTCGCAACGCGGGTTTTGGTTTGCCCCAAACTGGTGGTTTGCCACTCATCACGCGCGATGGTTTAACCCGTGGTGGTTTGCCCCACGCGGCATGGTTGTTTGCCCCAATGCGGTGATATTGCGGCAGCGGAGGTTTGGCCAACGCGGCCTGAATTTGCCCAAACAGTGGCTTTGCCCCGCGGCTGGTATTTGCCCAACAGCGGCATGGTTTTGGCCCCAAACGGTTGGTTTGCCCCACGGTGGTGGTTTGCCACCACAGCTCGGTGGTCTTGCTCCCACACGGTGGTTTGCGCCCAAACGGTGGTTTTTGACCCAACGCGATGACTTTGCCCCACGCGGTGGCTTGCCCCACGCGGTGGTTTGCCCCACGCGGTGGTTTGCCCCACGCGGTGGTTTGCCCCAAACCACCGCAAGACCACCGCGCTGGGCAAACACCGCGTGGGGCAAACGCACCTGGTTTTGGGCATAACCACCGGCGTGGGGGCAAACCACTAGCATGTGCGTTGGGGCCAAACCACCGTTTGGGCAGTAACCACCGCGTGGGGCAGGAGCTCACCGGCGTGGGCAAGCCACCCTCGTGTGATGGCAAACCATCGCGTGGGGCAAAGAGGCAATCGCGTAGGGGCAATCCGTACACCAGCGGTGGGGGCAAACGCATCCGTTAGGCAATACCAACCGCGTGGGGCATAACCACCGCGTGGCAAACCACCGCGTGGTTTGCCCTGCAGGCGCGGTGGTTTCTGACCCGACGCGATGCTTTGCCCACGCGGTGGTTTGCCCCCGGTGGCTTGCCCCACTGCGTGTGTTGCCAGCCACCGCGGTGGTTTGCCCTACGCGGTTGGTTATTGCTCCCGACGCGGTGGTTTGCCCAACAACCGGCACCACCGCGTGGGGCAAAACATCCGCGTGGTGACAGAACCACCGTTGGGCAAACCATCACGCGTGGGGCTAAACCACCGAGCGTGGGCAAAAGCCACCGTTTGGGGGCAACCACCGCGTCGGGGCATAGCACCGCGTGGGTGCAAACCTACCGGCGTGGGCAAAGATCGCGTGGGCAGAACCACCCGTTTGGGCAAACCACTGGGCGTGGGCAACCACCGCGTGGCAAACCACGCGCGTGGGGCAAAACCACCGTTTGGGGCAAACCACCGCGTGAGGAGGGCAAACAACCGCTTGCAAGGCAAATTCAAGCCGCTTGGGCAAACCACCGCGTGGGTGCAAACACACCGTTATTTGTTTTTTTTGTTTTTTTTGTTTTTGATTTTTGTCTGTTGTTTTTTTTTGTTTTATGTTTTTTTTTTTTTTTTTTTCTTTTTTTTTTTTTATTTTTTTTTTTACTTCTTTTTTTTTTGTATTTTATGTTTTTGTTTTTTGTCTTTTTTTTTTTTATTTTTGTTTTTTTTTTTTTTTTTTGTTTTTTTTTTTTTTGTTTTTTTTCTTTTCTTTTTTTTTTTTTTTTGTTTTTTTATTGTTTTTTTTGTTATTCTTTTTTTTTTTTTTGTTGTTTTTTTTTTTTTTTTATTTTTTTTTTGTTTTTTTTTTTTTATTTTTTTTTTTTTATTTTTTATTTTTTGTTTTCTTTTTTTTTTCTTTTTATTTTTACTTTTTTTTTTAGAAGCAACGCACCGCGTGGGCAAACACCGGTTTGAGGGCAAACCACCGCGTGGGTGCAACAACCCAACACGCGTTTGGAGGCAAAACCACCGCGTTTACCACCGCTGTGGGCAAACCACGCGTGGGCCGGGCCCGCCTCGGGCCGCGTGGGGCAAACCACCGCGTGGGGCAAACCACCGTTTGGGGCAAACCACCGCGTGGGGCAAACCACCGCTTAAGGCAAATCACCGCTTGGGGCAAACCACCGTTTGGGGCAAACCATCGCGTGGGGCAAACCACCGCTTGAGGCAAATCACCGCTTGGGGCAAACCACCGTGTGTGGCATGCTACCATGTGGCGTATAATTATAGCAGTCCGCGTGGTGAGTTCGCCAGGCCACGGTCAAAAGGAAACTAGCCAACCTTGACCTCTACCTTCGACGACCCTTCCCGTGACCGGGCGGGTCGCACTCTCACTCATTCGCTCACTCACTCCAGGTCACCCACAAGGACGCACACCCTCGCGAGCCTTATCTGGCAGGGCGTGGGGCTGTTCCACTCCTCACAGCACCGCCAGATATCCGTGTTCTTCATCGCAGTACTCGTGTATTTATTTACACAAGTGCGTGTTACTCTAAGAAATAGAGGACATCCACATCAGTGTTTTATCACCTTTTATAGTTGTGGCAGTGTGGTAGTTTCAACCATTTGGCTTGAAGCACGAACTCAACTCCGAAAAAAAAAAAAAAAACAGTTCAGCCAAAACCATCGCGATATGAAGAACATCTGCACAAAACCACGGAAGTGCACGTT
>NW_020870681.1:93791-96291 GCF_003789085.1 Penaeus vannamei | reverse complement strand
AAAAAATAAAAATCACATGGGCTAATACAAATCAATACAAGAGGAGAGAGAGAGAGGGGGGGGAGAGACCACACACACAGACAAACACACATACACACACACACACACACACAGAAAGGAAAGAGAAAGTGGAAAAAAAACCACACACAAAAAAAGGACAAGAGAGAGAGAAATGCAGAGAGCGAGCGACAGGAGCAGCGGGCGCGAGGGGCGGTGTGACGAGCGGGCAAGTGGTAGCGAGACATCCCACGGAAGTCGGCCTATTGTCACGTCCTGATGACTATTTCGGAATCTTCCTCCACCGACGCCGACTGTGCCCAAATAGGCTGTCACTCGCCCGTCGCCCGGAGGAGGCGCAGAAGGAGGGGAGGAAGGGGAGGAGGGGAAGGAGAGGGAGGAGGAGAGGGAGGAGGAGGGAGTTGGGAGGAGGAGGTGAGGAAGGAGAGTGGGGAAGAGGAGAGGAAGGGAGGGGAGGGAAGGGGAGGAGGAGGTGGGAGGAAGAGAGTGGAGGGAAGGAAGAGGGAGGAGGAGGTGGAGGGAAGGAGAGGGAGGAGGAGGAGGGAGGGAAGGAGAGTGAGGAAGGAGAAGGAGAGGTGGGAGGGAAGGAGAGGAGAGTGGGAGGAAGGAAGTGGAGGAGGAGGAGAGGGAGGAGGAGAGAGGAGAGAAGGAGAGGGAAGGGGAAGGAACAGGAGGGGAGAAAGGAGGAGGATAGGAATAGAGGAGGAAGAGAGGGAGATAGGGGAAGGAGAACAGGAGGAAGGGAGGGAAAAAGGAGGGAGAGGGAGAGAAGTAAAAGAAAGGAGGGAGAGAGAAATGGAGGTAGGGAGTAGGGAGTTCCACTCATACGACAGCAGAAGCGTGTGTCTGTGGTGAGGCAACTCTCTTCCTCTCGCTTCTCTCTTTCTCTCTCTCCTCTCTCTTCTCCTTCTCTCTCTCTTCTCTCCCTCTTCTCTCTCTCTCTCTCTCTCTCTCTCTCTCCTCTCTCTCTTCTCTCTCTCTCTCTCTCTCTCTCTCTCTCTCTCTCTCTGCTCTCTCTCTCTCTTCTCTCTCTCTCTCTCTCTTCCTCTCTCTCTCTCTCGTCTCTCTCCCTCTCTCCTCTCTTCTTCCTTTCTCTCTCTCTCTCTCATCTCTCTCCTCTCTTCTCTCTCTCTCTCTCTCTCTCTCTCTCTCTCTCTCGCTCTCTCTCTCTCTCTCTCTCTCTCTCTCTCTCTCTCTCTCTCTCTCTCTCTCTCTCTCTCTCTCTCTCTCTCTCTCTCATCACTCTCTCTCTCCTCTCTCCTCCCTCCCTCCTCTCTCTCTCTCACTCACTCCCCCTTTTCCATCTCCTCTCACCCTCTATCCTTATCTCTCCCCTCCTCCGCTTCCATCTTCCTCTTCCTCCCTTCCTCTCTCCTCTTTGAAAGTGATAAACGACCTCGCCTCTGCCTTGGGAAAGGTTTTTTGCAGTTATGGTATAACATTTCCCTGATTGATCTGAAGGCTGAGCCGGAAGACAGGTAAGGGAAAGGAGATCCAGGTGTTGGGTACGATGTGCTCTCGTGTTAGTGGGCAGGTGTGGATGCGTGGCGGGATGCGCGGATTGGATGCGTGGCGGGGATGCGTGGATGTGGGTGCGTGGGCGGGGATGCGCGGATGTGGGTGCGTTGGTGTGGGGTGTCATGTGTTGTTGTGTGTGTGTGTGTGTGTGTGTGTGTGTGTGTGTGGGTGTGTGTGTGTGTGTGTGTGTGTGTGTGTGTGTGATGTGTGTGTGTGTGTGTGTGTGTGCTGTGTGTGTGGTGTGTAGGTGTGAAGCGTGTTTTGTGTGTGTGTGTGTGTGTTTTTTGGGGGGACTTATTTAAGTGTGAAAGTGTTTTTTCTGTGGGTATGTGTAGGTGTGCATGTATGCTTGTTCGATTTTTCGTTGGTATGTTTAGGTATGGAATATGTGTTTTGTCTTTTATGTCTATGTGTAGATGTGTTTTTGTATTTGTGGATATGTGTAAGCGTATTTATGAGCGTGTGTGTATGTGTGAATATGTTTGTTTTTGTGGATATATGTAGGTGTGTTCATGTTTGTGTGTATGTGTGTAGGTTTAAAGAATACATACACCTGTGTATATGAAGTATGCGTATGTAAATGTTTATATATGGGTATCTGTAGACACAATCCTTACATCCAAGTAAAAAGTGCATTATATTGATATTAGTATATGTGGGAAAATACTTACCTGCCGCTTCATACCGTAATGGTTCCACTGATGATATAAATATTTTTGGAAATAGAGATAAAAATGTAACATATGATCTGCCGTGTATAGCTGGAGTCTGCTCAGGGAGAGAACATTTTCCCAAAAATATATATGAATGATATAAATCCCCGGAAAATCTGAATACAGAGACACTGAAACCATGAAAAAATATAAATACACGAACGGAATATAGATAAAATATGAATACATGAACAAAGTACAAATATAAATGTTTTCAGGACTTAGATATATATGAGTACACCGAACGGAAT
>NW_020870681.1:85846-87724 GCF_003789085.1 Penaeus vannamei | reverse complement strand
GAGAGAAGAAGGAGGAGGAGGAGAGAGAGGAGGAAGTGGGAGAAAGGAAGGAGAAGAGAGCAAGTGCAAAAATCGAAGGAAGAAGAAAGGGGAAGAAGGAGGAGGAGGAGGAGTGTGGTAGCGGGCGAAAAGCACAGAGGCGGAGTGGGTTCGAGGAATGACCCCCTGCTTGTCCACCACATCCGTGTTTGTCTCGTCGGAGTTTGTCCCTTTTGGCTTCTTTGTTTGTTTGAGAGTTTGTAGTATGCTTGGGTGTGTTTTTTTCTGTCCTTTTGTTTGTTTGTTTGTGTCCCTCGCACTCACTTTTGTTGTGCGCGCTCTTCTTTTTCTATTTGTTTTGGAGTCTTGTTTATCTCCATTTTCCCCCGCTCTGAGTTATTTTTGTCTGGTGCTTCAATTTTTTTCTCGTTTTTTTAATCATATTTTCGTTCTCTCTTCTTTATTCCTATTTTCCCGTTTTTTCACCCTTGTTTTTTTATTCGTATTTCCACTGTTTTTTCCTTTCTTCATTTCCATCTTTATTCATTTTTCATCTACATTTCCTTTCTTGTCGTTTCTGTCTTCACTTGTTTTTTTTTTTCTCTCTCTGTCCTTTCCTTCAATTCAGTCTTACATTCATATATAGACATATTCATACACACATATATACCCACACATACACATACATACACACAGACTTGCTGATATTTATGAAATAAACACAACACCACACAAACACACACACACACACAGCACACACACACACAACACACACACAACTACACACACGCACACACACACACACACACACACAACACACACACACAACACACACACACACACACACACACACACACACACACACACACACACCCCCAGCATTAAAGAATTTAATAAACCGGACACGGGTTTATAAATAAATGTATTCTTTTGGGAACGAGAATACTTATATAAGTACTCAGGCGAAGTGTCCTTTAGAGTATGTATGAGAGTAAAAGAAAAAACAACTGTTGAACAAGAAAGGAGGGAGGGAGGCGATGAGAGAGAGAGGAGCGAGAGAGAGAGAGAGAGAGAGAGAGAGAGAGAGAGAGAGAGAGAGAGAGAGAGAGACAGAGAGAGACAGCGAGAGAGAGAGAGAGAGAAGAGAGAGAGAGAGAGAGAGAGAGAGAGAGGAGAATATACAACATATATAAATATACAAAAAATATAACTGGATGGAAAATAGCATTTCTGAGTGCCTCTACTAATGTATCTTTTGTGTTGTAATTTGATGTTTTTTGTGCTGTGTACTAAAAATATATATAAATAAACGTTAAAGTATGTGTGTGTGTTGTGTGATGGTCTGTGTGTGTGTGTGTGTGTCGTTGTGTCGTGCCGTTGGTGTCTTGTGTGTGTGATGTGTTGTGTGTGTGTGTAGTGTGTGTGTGCGTGTTCCCGTGTGTGTGTGTGTGTGTGTGTGGTGTGATTGTTGGTGGTGTGTCCTGTGTTGTATGTGATGTATTGTGTGATGGTGTGTGTGTGTGTGTGTGTGTGTGTGTGTGATGTGTGTGTATGTGTGTGTATGTTGTGTGTTGTGTGTTGCGTTGTGCGTGTGTGCGGTGTGTAAGTGTGCGTGTATCGTCGTGTTGGTGTGTGTTGTGTGTGTGGGTTGTGTGTGTGTGTGATGTGTTGTGGTGTGTGTGTGTGTGTGTGTGTAGTTGGTGTCCGTGTGATGTCGTGTGTGTGTTGTGTGCGTGTAAGTGGTGTGCGTGCGTGCGTGCGCTGCGGTGCGATGCGCGTTGCCGTGCGTGCTGCGTTCGCGCGGCGCGGAGAGAGAGAGAGAGACCAAAGACCAAGAGCCTGAGACAGAGGATGAATAGACATCCTAACATAGGCAAATATAAAAACAAACAGACAGAC
>NW_020870681.1:73346-75846 GCF_003789085.1 Penaeus vannamei | reverse complement strand
TTTTTTTTATATATATATAATATATATATATATATATATATATATATATATATATATATATATATATATATATATATATAATATATATAATATATGAGTGTGTGAGTGTGGGATTTTGATTTTTTATTGTTGTTGTTATTGTGCGTGTGTGTGTGTGTTGTGTGGGGGGGTGCGTGTGTGTGGGGGGGGGGGGTGCGTGTGTGTGTGTGTGTGTGTGTGTGTGTGTGTGTGTGTGTGTGTTGTGTGTTGTGTGTGTGTGTGTGTGTTTGGTGTGAGTTGGTGGGTTGTGGTGTGTGTGTGTGAGTGTGCGGCGGGTGTTGCGTGTGCATGTGTCCGTGTGTGCCGTGTGTGCGTTGCGTGTGCGTGTGTGTTTTTGTCTTTGCCTATCTGTGTCTCCGTATGTGTGCGTATGAGTTAATCAGTGCATGCGTATGCAAAAAGGGAGAGATTCCCGCCCTCACCACGTCATCCGGGTGATTCTCTCAGCCAGGGAGGAGGGGCCGCGGAGCAGGGCGAGGCGTAAACACAAAGGGCGGCGGTGGTTATCGGCGGAAACAAACAAAGGCGAAGAAATAGAACGCGATAAACAAACAAACAAAAGGAGTGATGAGCTGCAAACAAAGACCGCGAGACAAAATATGTATACATCCGCGGGAAAAAAAAAAATGTATCTGTCTGAGTCTACGTCTGTGTGTGTCTGTGTGGTGTTGTTTGTTTGTTTGTTTGTGTGTGTGTGTGTGTGTGTGTGTGTGTGTGTGTGTGTGGTGTGTGTGTGTGTGTGTGTGTGTGTGTGTGTGTGTGTGTGTGTGTGTTGTGTGTGTGTGTGTGTTGTGTGTGTGTGTGTGTGTGTGTGTGTGTGTGTGTGTGTGTATGTATGTATGTTATGTATGTATGTATGTATGTGTATGTATGTATGTATGTATGTATGTATGTATGTATGTATGTATGTATGTATGTATGTATGTATTGTATGTGTATGCCTGGTCTCTGTCTGTGTTCCTGGTATATGCATAAAATCTTGACATTTGATTCAAGCCAGTTCTTACATATATTTTTGGGCAATCCACCAACAACAGGATTCAAAACTGAAGTATTTTTGAAAAGATCATCATGGAATAAAAAAAAATAATAAAAATGAATTTTAAAAAAATGTACTCGACAAAATATTTATCAGAATTTTTCATTTTATTTTTTTTCTTATTCTTATTCTTATTCTTTTTTCTTTTTTTTTCTTCTTCATCTTTCTTCTTCCTCTTCTTTCTTTCTTTTTCCTTCCCTTGTCCTTTCTTTTCCTTCCTTTTTCCTTCCTTTCTCTTTCTTCTTCTTTCTTCCTCTTCCTCCTTTTTGAACCGTACGTACTAAAAGCATTTCCGAAAGACGAGTCTCAACGCGCAGTTCCGAGACGAGGCGACCTGAAGCAACCATTTATCATGAGGAAAATACCGAGGTGCCCCAAGAAATATTTTTCCCCGAAAAGAAAACACGGAGCTTGAACTTGCCGTATATTTCACGGATCAAGCCGAGGTATCCCCTCTCTGTCTTGTCTCTGTCTCTTTATTTTGCTCATCTCTTGCTCCTGCCTTACTACTTTCACTTCCTTTCCTCTTCCCTCCTCTCCCATCATCGTCATTCCTCTCTCTCTCTCTCTTCCTCTCTCTCTCTCTCTCTCTCTCTGCTCTCTCTCTCTCTCTCTCTCTCTCTCTCTATCTCTTATCTCTATCTCATATCTCTATCTCTATCTTCTAATCTCTATCATCTCTATCTCTATCCTCTATCCTCTAATCTTCTATCTCTATCTCTATCTTCTATCTCATTATCTCTATCTCTTCTCTATCTCTATCTCGTATCTCTACCTCTCTCTAATCTATCTAACTCTTACCTATCCACTCATTTTCTCTTATTTCCCCTCTCTCCCCCTCCCCCATCCTCCCCTTCCCCTCTCTCCCCACCCACACTCCCCTCCCCTCCCCTCCCTCTCTCCTTCCCATCTCTCCTCCCTTCCTATCTGCCATCTCCCTTCAAAAAACAGGTCATAACATGCAAAAAGGCAATACCCACGAACACGCACTCCCCCCCCACCCCCCACACCCCAAGAAAAGGCCATAGAGGGATGGAAGAAGACCTTACCACTGCGCGCGCAGGCAAGTTTACCCCGGCTATACACACGCGGACCAAAGCCAACAAAACACAACACCCCCTCCCTCGCCCCTCCCTCTCTCTCTTTTCTCACTCTCTATCTTTTCTATCTCCATCCCTCCACTTTTCACTTCCCTACCCTCTCATTCCCTCCCTCCCTCCCTCCCTTTAATTTTTTCCTTCCCTCCCCCTCTCTTCCCCCACGATCCTTTACTCCCTCTCTCCCTCCCTCCCTCTCTCCTGCCCTCCTCTGCTTCCTCTCCTCCTCCTCCCTCCCTTGCTCCCTCCTCCCTGTTCTCCTCTCTCTCGCCCCCTACTCTTCCCTTTTTTCTCCCCTCTCTTCCGCCCTCCCTCCCTTCTTCCC
>NW_020870681.1:69517-71760 GCF_003789085.1 Penaeus vannamei | reverse complement strand
GGAAGAGAGGATGGGGGATGACGAGAGAGGAGTGCTAGAGAGAGAAAAAGAGAAACTAGAAAAAGAAGAGACAGCAGAGAGTGATCTTGGAGAGAGAGGGAGAGAGAAGAGACCGAGGAAACGGACGAGAGAGATAGGACCGTCGAGTCTACTGCGTTCTTCCACATTGAGTACTCAAGAGAGGGATGGGAGAGATCGGAGAGAGATGAGATGAGAGACGAGAGAGGGAGAGAAAGGAGACAGCAGAGAGAGAGACGAGAGAGATGATGATCGATGATGATGGGGATGACGAGAAAGAGACCGAAAAGAGAGAAAGGAGATTAATTAGCTGATAAATATTACAGAGATTCTGATGATGATATTATGATGATTGACGATGACGGTAACAATGGTGGTGATGACGATGCTGATACTAATTTCTTTTTATAAATCATCAACCACATATAAACTCCCAGTTAAAAAAAAAGAAATAATTGGCTCCAGGTAATTGTTCTCCGAAAGCGCAAAGGACATTTCTTTAATAAAAAAAACAACAAGAAAGAAGGAAACAAAGAAAGACATTTATTTATAAAAAAAAAGGAAAAGAAAAAAATAGAAGTAGATCGAGATTCTTTATATTTTTCCGAGATGGCGGATTTTATATTTAAAAGGGGATAAAAAAAAAAAAAAAAAAAAAAAAAAAAAACTTTGCTCCACAGAGGTGACTCATACTTTTTAATGAATTTTTTGTTCACCTTTCGGGAAGCCATTAAGCGGCATGCAGCTACCGGTTTGGAAGGGGGGCGGGAAGGGGGGAGGGGGGGAGGGGGGGTCCGGATGTCGTATTTTCAGGGGGGACGAAAGATGAAAGGGGTGTGGGGGGAGAGGGGGGAGGGGGAGGGAAGAGGGAATTTCAGGGGGACCGAAAGATGGGGGTGTGGGGGAGGGGTCGGGGGGGGGAGGGGGAAGGGGGAGGGAGGGGAGGGGAGGGGAGAGAGAGAAAAGGGGGGAAGATGGAGGAGAAAGAGGAGGGGGAGAGAAAGGGAGAAAGAGAGAAAAAGGGGTGGAGACGGAGGGAAAGAGGAGGAGGAAGAGAGAGATGAGGGAAGAGAAGGGGGAAAGATGGAAGAGAAAGAGGTGGGGGAAGAGAGAGAAAAAGGGGGAAGAGGAGGAGTGAAGAGAGAGAATAGGGAAGACGGAGGGGAGAGAGAGGGAGGAGATGGAGAGAGGAGAGAGAAAGGGGGAAGAGAAGGGAAGAAGAGAGAGAAGGGGGAAGAGAAGGAGTGAAGAAAGAGAGAAGAGGGATAGGGAGGGAAATACAGCGGGGAGGAAGGAATGAGGGATAGGGTAGTAAAAAGAGACAGGGATAGAAGAAAAGAGAAAATAAAAGCGGCCAACGAAAAAGAGGATAAAAAAAGGACGAGACGAAACAGAAGTAAACACACAAGGAGAGCGAGGGAGAAAGATGCGGAGAGGGGACAGACAGACACACAAACGAGGGGTAGAGCTTACATACGCGGACCTCACACGCAATACGTTGCCTTCCCCGCCACAACAACAACAACAACAGGCACCAGCACCTTGCAACATCAGCAGCTCACAACATCATCCCACCACCACCCAACATCACCTTCATCATCATCACCACCATCACCATCATCATCATCAACAATAACATCAACAACTGCAGCAACATCATAATCATCATCATCATCATCACCATCATCATCATCATCATCATCATCATCATCATCATCATCATCATCATCATCATCATCATCATCACCATCATCATCATCATCATCATCATCATCATCATCATCATCATCATCATCTTCATCATCATCATCAACAACAATAACATCAACAACTGCAACATCATCATTATCATCAACAATAACAACAATAACAACAGCAACATCATAAACATCATAAACAACAGCAACAACGACATCTTAAACAACAACAACAACAAAACAAAACAACAACAGCAACAACAGCATCATAAACAACAGCAACAACGACATCATAAACAATAGCAACAACAACAAAACAACAACAACAACACGGCGACAACAAGATCACGTGGACAGGTGGATGGGCCGTGAGATCGACAGTTGCCAATTACCTATTTCGCCAATTCGGTTTACTGATACATCTCTCTTAATTCCAACCTCTTTTTTTCGAAATAAAATCCTTTTCCCGAGAGTATATATGTTTTCGTTTGTTTGTTTTTAAAAAGTCATGTCTAGAAGAACATGACG
>NW_020870681.1:52017-64517 GCF_003789085.1 Penaeus vannamei | reverse complement strand
TTTTCTTATTCCTTTTTATTTTTATTTTTGCTATACACTGTCGGGGAAATGCAATTTGTTGCATTACAAAGCATTCGTCCAACATTTTCTCTTTTTTTCTGTTTGTTTTTGTTCGACCGTTTTAAACCACCCTTTGTTCAGCAACATCAGGTGTTAATTAGATGCATGGAAAGAAGAGGCATTTCCATATATTTGAACGAACTGAATTAAAAAAGAAGAAAAAAAAAAAAATTAACTTCCAATTTGGCTAACTGACCATCCCGGCTATCAGAGCAAACGCCATTTTGTTCTAACGGCTGCAGGAAGCGCGCCAAAACGGGTTATTCACTGGCAGCATGTTAGCATAATCTACCAGTTCATAATGTTCATAAAAATTTCGAATTTTAAGCAGAGAGCCCTATCCTACCCCCCCTTACCCCCCTGACCTCACCCCCTGCTCTGCCCAGCGCGCGCGAGTCGGTAGATTTCAAATTTATCGATGACCGTTAAAGACCGTTAAACAGCGAGCAGACACGAGCGGGTTATTTGAAATAAAAAGAAAAAGAGAAACAGAGAGAGAGAAAGAAAATAATAGAAAAATGAAAAGATAATTTCAAAATTCGCGACGCACAATCACACAAAGCGATTTAATTAGCAGGGCAGATGGCGTAGCAGGTAAAGTAGCAGATGAGCAGGTGAGAGCGGGCTTGCGACTGCTCAATGACTCCGAGATAAAAGATACGGGAGGGCAGCAATTTTATCCCGTGGATGCGGACGTGAATGTAGCGTTTTTTTTTTTTTTTTTTTTTTTTTTTTTTTTTTTTTTTTTTTTTTTTTTTTTTTACATGTAGGTGTTTTATTTACCTTTTTTTCCAGGGTGAAAGGGAGACGGAGAGGGTGAAGGAGGGGGGGGGGGAGGAGGGGAAACAGGTGTGAGCAGTAAAGGGTGTTTGGTATCAGAAGTCGATAGATTTTTGATTGATAGAGCAGACGATTGATAGAGTTGAATTTTGGCGATTTTTTGATTGATAGAGCTGGCGGGTTGTTGAATTTTGGCGATTTTTTTCTGCAGCTGACAGATAAGGGAGGGGCGACTGTGTGTGGTGTGTGTGTGTGTGTGTGTGTGTGTGTGTGTGTGTGTGTGTGTGTGTGTGTGTGTGTGTGTGTGGGTGTGTGTGTGTGTGGTGTGTATGTGTGTGTGTGTATGTGTGCGTGTGGGTGTATGTGTGCGCGCGTGTGTGTGTGTATGTGTGTGGGTGTGGGTGTAGTGTGTTGTGTGTATGTATGTGTGCGTGTGTATGTGTACGTGTGAGAGAGAAAGAGAGAGAGGAGAGATAGAAGAGAGAGAGAAAAAAATGGGAGAGACAATTGTCAGGAAGTGTAAAAAACCTTAGACAAGGACAAGTATTAAACATACCGACTTACTTACATAAAAAACAGAAAAAAAAACTGGAAATCTTATGAAATAGAAATACCCCCTCCCCCCTTCCCCCTCCTCCCTCCCCTCCTCTTCCGCGAATTAAGTCGTCACACGGTCTCTCTCCCACTCACTCACTCAGAGAAAAACGAATAAAAAGAATAAAAGACAAAAAAAAAAGCGAATACAAAAAAAAAATAAAAGAAAAAAAAAAAAAACGAAATAAAAGTTAATACAACAAATAAGAGTGGGAAAAAAAATCTCGATAGAAAACCTGCAGTATATATATATTTATATTTTTCCCCGTCGGCGGTGGGCGGTGTTAGTTCGTAATAAAACAACTGTGTATCTTACGTGTGGTAATGTTATTTGGGTCTTACGTCGAGCGATCCCACTGCCGGACTACCCTCGGGGCAAGAAGTGGGGGGGGGGGCGGGGGAGAGTCCGTGGTCCGAATGTCGCTTAGGTCGGCGATCCCATAGGGACAGCACGCGAGGGACGCCCTTGTTGCATCCTCAAGGGCCCGAAAGCAAGCATTTTCACCGAGTCTGTCAACACGTGTAGAAAAATCAGCTGTTATGTTGTTACGGAGACTTCCTTTTCTTTCGTGTCTCAGGGGAAAGAGGGGGGGGGGAGAGGGCGCGAGGGGGGGGGGGGGGGCGTCTACCTCTACGTTTATTTCTTGTTCCTTTTTATTTTGTTTTCTTTACCTCCCCCGGGCATGTGTTGGTTCGTCATCTGTTTTGATTCGAGTGTGTTTTTTTTTTTATTATTTTTTTTCCTTTTTTACCGTTTTTTCCTCTTTCTTTTTCTTGTCATATTTTTTCTTCGTCTTTTCTTTATAATTTTTTTCCTTTCTTACCTTATTTTTTTTCTCTTTCTTTTTCTATTTATTTTTTTTTTTTATTCGTCTGCCTCTTATCATTTTTTATTTACTTCACCTTCATCCTTTTTTCTTCTGTTGGTGCTGCTTCCTTTTTCTTTTTTCATTTTATATTTCTTGTTTTTTGTTCTTGTTCATCTCCTTTTTAGCCATCTTATTCAACTCCTCCTCCTCCTCTTTGTCTTTTTTCCTCCTTCTCCTCCTTTTCTTGTTCTTCGTACAGTTCCAAGTCAGCATGTATGTCTTCCTCTTCTTCATCTTTAACCTCCTAATTCTTCTTATTCTCTTTATCTTCCTATTCTTCTTCTCTCTCTTCCTCTTCTCTATTATTCCTCCTTTCGTCGTCTTCTATTCTTCTTATGCTTATTTGTTTTTTCTTTTTCTTTTTCTTCTTTATATTTTTCCTTCTTTTTCTACTTCTTCATCTTCATCTTCATCCTCCTCCTCCTTCCTCTCTTCTTTCTTCTTCTTCTTTTCTTCTTCCTCCTCCTCCCTCCATCCTCCTCCTCCTCCTCCTCTCCTCCTCCTTCCTCCTCCTCCACCTTTTCCTCCCACCTTCCCTCCACCCTCCACCACCACTTCTTCCCCCCTTCCTTCCACCTCCCCCTCCTCCTCCACCTCCTCCACCCCTCCTCCTCCTCTTCCTCATCCATCTCCTCCACCTCCTCTTCCTCCTTCCACCTCCACCTCCCCCTCCTCCCCTTCCTCCACCCTCCTCCTCCTCTTCCTCTTTCCATCTCCTCAACCTCCACCACACCTCCTCTTCCTCTTTCCATCTCCTTCCACTCCATTCTTCTTATACTTTCTTTCAACCTGCCTCGCCGACTGATCCAAAATCCGTCTATCTCTCTCTTCACAGGTACGTTGGCCGGATCACCTTCACTACGAGAGCGAAAAGAGGAATCAAAGAGGAATCAGAGAAGTAATTAAAGAGGAAACAAAGAGGAATCAAAGAGGAATCAGAGAGGAATCAGAGAGCAAAAAGAGGAATCAAAGATAAATCAAAGAGGAATCAGGGAGGAATCAAAGAGGAATCAGAGAGTAATTAAAGAGGAAACAAAGAGGAATCAGAGAGCAAAAAGAGGAATCAAAGAGGAATCAGAGAGGAAACAAAGATGAATCAGAGAGGAAACAGGGAGGAATCAGAGAGGAAACAAAGATGAATCAGAGAGAAATCAAGAGCAAAAAGAGGAATCAAAGATAAATCAAAGAGGAATCAGGGAGGAATCAAAGAGGAATCAGAGAGAAATCAAAGAGCAAAAAGAGGAATCAAAGATAAATCAAAGAGGAATCAGGGAGGAATCAAAGAGAAAGAGCAAGAAAACAAAGATAAATATCAAAGAATGTAAATCATTCTTCTTTAGAGTTCGGTGTTGACACGTTCAAGATGAGGAAGATAAGGACAAGATGGTGATGACGAAGGTGATGGGAGTCGCATAAGGGTGGTGATGACCTGGGTGAGGGGGGGCGGCGGGAGGGAGAAGATGGTGAGTCTGGGGGGAGGAGTTGGTAGTGATGATGGTGAGTTTGATTGTGATTGATGATTGGTAGTGATGGTGATGAGTTGATTGTGATGGTGATGAGTTGATGGTAATGATAGTGATGGTGATTACTTGATTGTGATTTGATGGTGAGTTGATTGTGATGATGAGTTGATGTGAATGGTGATGAGTTGATAGTGATGGTGATGAGTTGATTGTGAAATGGTGATGAGTTGATTGGATGGTGATGAGTTGATAGTGATGGGTGATGAGTTGTGATTGATGTGATAGTGATGGTGATGAGTTGATTGTGATGGTGATGAGTTGATGGTTGATGGTGATGGGTGATTAGTGATGCGATGGTGATGAGTCGGTGTTGGTTGATGATGGTTGATGAGTGATGGTGATTGATGTTGATTGATGGTGATGTGATGAGTTATTGGTGATGATAGTGATGGTGAGTTATTTGATTTGATGGATGATGAGTCGGGTAGTGATGGTGATGAGTTGATTGTGATGGTATGAGTTGATTGTGATGGTGATGAGTTGATGTGGATGGTGATGAGTTGAAGTGTGGTGATGAGTTTATAGTGATGGTGATTGAGTTGAAAGTGGTGGTGATGAGTTGATAGTGATGGTGATGAGTCGGTAGTGATGGTGATGAGTTGATTGTGATTGGTGATGATAGTGATGGTGATTACTTGATTGCATGGTGATGAATCGGCGGTAGTGAAGGTGATGTGTTGATAGTGACGGTGATGATAGTGATGGAATACTTGATAGTGATGATAGTAGGGGTTGTGATGGTTGTCAATGAGAATGGTAGTTATGATGATGATGATTGTTATGGAAATTAAAGTGGTGAAGATGAGATGATAACTATAACGACGATGATAATAGTGATGATTATAATGTTAATACTGATGATTGATGACAAAGTATATAATTATGATAATGATACAATGAGAACAGTGAAAGTAATGATGATAACAGTAATGATATAATATCAAATCATAATAATAATGATAATGCACACACACAGCACACACACACACACACACAACACACAACACACACCACACCACACCACAAACCACACAACAACACACACACACCACACAAACACACACACACACACACAGATAGATAGATAGATAGATCTTTTGACCACAATGTAAGATGGTGAATACAATAGAACATAAACATAGAACATGCAATGGTAACACACACAACACACACACACAACACACACACACAGATAGATAGATATAGATAGATTTTATTGACCACAAATGTACAGATGGTGAATACAATAGAACATAAAACATAGAAATGCATGGTAACACACACACACGCACACACACACACACACACACACACACACACACACACACACACACACACAGCACACACATACATATGTACACACAATTTATGTACCGAAACTTTGACTCATGTCACATCTCCGACCTCGACCTCCCCCCTCGACCTCCTCCCCCGACTCCCCCCTCGACCCCCCCCCTCGTCTCTCCTCTCACCTTAAAAAGAATTGAAGAGTGAAGTTGACAAAGTCGGCCGGGATTTCATGCAAATATGAGCTCTCTGGAGAGTAAACGTTAAGGTCCATTGTTGTTGATATCTGTTTAGCTTCATTTCCGTCTCTCTCTCTCTCTTGTGTGTTGTCTGTCTGTCTCTCTCCTCTTCTGTCTCTCTCTCATCTCTATCTCGGTACTCCTCTCTTCTCTCTCTCTCTCTCTCTCCTCTCATTCTTCTTCTTCTTCTCTCTCTCCGTCTCTGTATTGGCTCTTNGAGAGAGAAGAAGTTCCCAATGCATCAAGACACAATAGATATCACCCTACCCTCTCAATAGTTATAAGTCAAGATAACATAAATTTATAAAAGAGAGAGTCAAAGCAGAGAAGAGAGTCACACACACCACACACACACACAACATATCACAACACACACACACACATAGCACATATAAAAAAATTATGTTAATGACTGAATATAATGATAGCAATGATTATAATGATATAAACAATGATAGGCGTTAATATATGTGATTTTTTATTAGCAAAATGAACAGAGAGATAGTTGGGTAAGAATTTTTTTTGCATATAATTAACTCAAATTTATAGATAGACTGTGAGGAAAAGAAAAGAGGGAGAGGAAAAAGGAAAGAAACGTAGATAAAGAAGACGTAGAGAGGAAGGAGAAAGGAAGAGAGAAGGAGATAAAAAGAGAGGAGAAGGGAAAAAGGGAATAGGAAGGAAGAAAGAGAAAGGAAGTGGGGGTGAGATAAAGGGAGAGAGAAAGAAAGATACAGAGAAACAGAAAAAAAGAGACCGTGTTAACAAAAGAAAGAGGGAACAAGCGAGAAAGATGAATATGGAAAATAGGGGATAGAGACGGAAAGGGAATGAAGAAACAAAAATGAAAGAGGAAGAGAGAGAAACGACAATAAAAAGCGGAGATGGAGAGAAATATGAATAAACAGAGAAGGAAAGTGGAAGAGAAATAGAAACCAAAACAGGACTCGTTGCGCAGAGAGAGAGAGATGCAGAAACAGACAAAGAAGGATGGAAAACGAGAGAGAGGAAAGTGAAAATAGAAACAATACAAAGAAAAGGAAATTGATATACAGAAACAAAAGAAAAGTGAGAGAAAAGGAAACACGAACACAGAAATATAGAGAGAGAGAAAGCGAGCAAGAGAGAGAGACAGAGTGAGAGGAGCGAAGGAGAGAGAGAGAGAGTGCAGAAAGAGAGAGAGAGAGAGAGAGAGAGAGAGAGAGAGAGAGAGAGAGAGAGAGAGAGAGAGAGAGAGAGAGAGAGAGAGAGAGAGAGAGAGAGAGAGAGAGAGAGAAGAGAGAGAGAGAGAGAGAGAGAGAAAGAGAGAGAGAAAGAGAGAGAGTGCAGAGAGACAGAGAGAGATGAGGAGCGAGAGAGAGAGAGAGAGAGAGAGAGAGCAGAGAGAGTGAGCAGAAAACAGACGAGAAAGAGTGGGAGTGGGAGAGGGGGAAGAAGAGAAAGAGAGAGACGAGATTAGAAACCGTTGCATATTCCAAACCCTCATCCCTCATACTATGCATGCAATATGTCAGTGCACGACAGTTAATTTCCACTCGCTAAGACAATATTGCTTCAATTGCTAGGGATTCGAAGCTCTCCTAGTGAATGCTATTTATAAAGGAACTGTACTCTGCAACAGCGATATCTGTGTGACCTTTGTAATGCAATTTAAATTTGCATATCGGAGGGAAAATGTATTGGGAAAATCTTTTTCTGTGTGGGTTGCACTGTGTCTTTGTGTACGTGTGTGTGTGTTTGTGTTTTGTGTGTCTGTGTGTGTGTGTGTGTGTGTGTGTGTGTGTGTGTGTGTGTGTGTGTGTGTGTGTGTGTGTTGTTTTGAGTTTGTGTGTGTGTGTGTTGTGTTTGTGTGTGTGTGTGTGTTGTGTGTGTGTGTTGTGTGTGTGTGTGTGTACGTGTGTGTGTATGTGTGTTTGTGTTTGTGTGTGTGTGTGTTTGTGTGTGCGTGTGTGTGTGTGTTTGAGTGTGTATGTGTGTTTGTTTGTGTGTGTTTGTGTTTTATGTGTGTGTGTGTGTGCGTGAGTGTTTCTGTATGCGTGTGTGTGTGTTTGTGTGTGTGTGTGTGTGTGTTTTATGTGTGTGTGTGTGCCCGTGAAGGATAGATGGAGTGAGACATCATGTGTATTTTCTCTAAGTTTACATCACCACTTGTATGTAAGTGGATACGTGTCCGGGTGTAATATGCGTGGTATACATGTACGTATGTGGATATCCATCAGTTTAATCATCTGCGTATCACAGATATATTTAGATCTATCTGCATGTACGTTTTAAGAGTTGAAATAAATTTAACATACACATTACACACCTATGAATAAATATGTATGTAAATGAAAGTTTTTACGCTTTACGTTTTACTGTATGTTTTGGATCGGACAAACTCATCATAAATGAAATGTAAATGTTGAAAATGTTTTTTATAATAGTTTGTGTTGAAATATCTATCGATACAGAAAATGTGATAGTAGTGACTCTGGAATTTAAACTTTCATTTTTTGTTTTTGTTTAAACTGTTGTGATTATCATCATTACTGCTGTCCTTAATATCATTATCAGTATTATTATCATTGTCATTATCTTCATCATTATTATAACCATAATTATCATTATTTCTCTCTTCTCGCTCGCTTCTCTTCTCTCTCCTCTCTCTCTCTCTCTCTCACTCTCTCTCTCCTCTCTCTCTCATCTCGTTCTCTCTCTCATCTCACGTCTCTCTACTCTCTGTCATTTGCTTCTTCTTTTCTATCTTTTTTTTTTTCTATTTCCTGTTGTTTCTTATTGGTTTTGTTCTTTATTTTCTTTTTTCTTCTTTGTTGCCTTCTGTTTGTCTTGTCCTGTCCTGTCTCTGTCTCTTCTTCTCTCTCTCCTCGCTCCTCGCTTTTCTTTTTTTTTTTTTTTTTTTCTTTTTTGTTTTTTTTTTTTGTTTTTTCTTTTTTTTTTTGTTTTTCGTTTTTTTTTCTTTTTTTTTTTTTCTTTTTTTTTTTTCTTTTTTTTTTTTTTTTCTTTTCTGCTCTCGTCATTCTCCCCTCCTCGTCTCCTCAAACCCCTCCCTACTGTCCGTGTGCACTCCGGTTCCTCCTCTCCTCATGTTTTTCCTGAACTCTCCCCGTCCGCGGTGCGTGGCCGTCTAATCTCTCCTGTGCGTGCTGCTCTGTCTCATATCGTCCCCTCTGCTTTCCCTTGATAGGATGGGCTTTGAGGGGCAATTCACTCGTGTGATACGGCTAGTCTGTGGGGACAAAGATACTGTTGCGTGGCAAGTCTCTAGTGACGGTTCTTCGATGTAGTCTGGCCCCCCTATGTTTAATTGCCAGGTAACGTGTTTAGGAGGAGGTGCGATCATGGCGAGACCGAGCAGGATAGTGAAGGACGTAGCGTCTATCAAGGCTATGCGTCTTCCTGCTCCGCCGCATGATGTAGGCTTAGGTCACCGCACCCGGGAGCACTCGTATGTTGTGGGTGTCTCACATGAGATAGACGGAATGCACGATTGGCTATCGCGGCCCATAATTCGCTGGCGCTTGACCCTCGTGGGCTGTTATTGGTGGATAATGCTGAGCTGGGTTTCTGCTTGGAGTGAAGACTTGGAATCGTCTTTGTGCGACTAGTGTCTGCAGAGTCAAATTTGGGATCAGGGGTGAGCTGAGAAAAGTACTGACTGCCGATGCAGTACATGATGCGATCTCGAGTATGCCTTAGTTGCCGAGACAGAGTTGCCCACTCCGCGACATGCATGCTGCTCGCCGATAAGAGCAGATGTTACGGCTTAGGACTGATCCTCTCCCTCTCGCTCCTTCTCTCGAGGCAGGACAAGGAAACCTCTTCCCTCTGCTCCTCCCTCTCATCGGTCATCGGGACCGAAGTAAAGGAGATGACGACTGGCGGCACGTGCTCTCTCTCTCTCTCTTCTCGGTCTCGTCTCTCGTCTCTCTCTCATCCCATTCTGCTCCCCTGCTCTCCACTGCCCACTCCCAACTCCACTCCAACTCCTCTCGCTCTCCCTCTTCCTCCTCTTCATCTCTCGCTCTCGATTTACCTCTCTCTCTCTCTCCTCTCTCTCTCTCTCTCTCTCTCCCTCTCCCTGTCCTTCTCTCTCTCTCCTCTCTCTCTCCTCCTTCTCTCTCTCCTCTTCTCTCTCCTCTCTCTCTCTCCCTCTCTCTCCGTCTCTCTCTGTCCTCTCGTCTCATGGACCCTCTCGTCTCTCTCCCTTCTCTCCCAGCGGTAAAGGTGCTGGGTCTAGCCAATGCTTGCGGACGTACGTTCAGACCCACGCCGCGGCAAGGTGAGTGGTATCTCCGGGACCCGCTCCTTGCAGCACAGGGGGAGATTTGGGGCAAATAAAACAAACAGTATGTCACATGCAAAGAATTCCATTGTAACAAATGGAATTAGAACTAAATCTAAATAATCTGAAAATCCCGTCTCTTCTCTCTCTTCTCTCTCTCTCTCTCTCTCTCTCGCTCTGCGTCTCTCCTCTCTCGTTCTCTTCCTCTCTCTCTCCGCTCTCGCTCATGCTACGTCTCTAACTCCGTCTCAAGTCGATTCGCTCGTCCGTCTCTCTCTCCTCTCTCTCTCGGTCCTCTCGTTCGGCTCTCCCTTTCTTCTCCTCTCTTCTTCCTCTCTCTTTATCCATCTATATCTCCCCTTTGTAAACTTATACAGAAACGCGCTCTAATAACACGGCTTTTCCAAAGGATCAGCACTAATGAGAACATGTTCTTAGCTGAACAGACAGTGAACAAATCCGTTACGTAAAGGAACACGGACCCTCGCTCTTCGAGTGCATGTAAAGCGGGCTATTTATGTTGTGTTGGAGGTCGTGTCTCAGGGCGGGAGAACAAGAAGAAGAGAGAACAAGAGAACAAAAGAGAGAACAAATAGAGAATAAAAGAGAGAACAAGTGAGAGAACAAAGGAGAGAACAAAAGAGAGAACAAAAGAGAGAACAGAAGAGAGAACAAGAGAGAGAACAAAAGAGATAACTAAGGAGAGAGAACAAGTGGAAGAGAACGAGAAAAAGAGAGAGAACAAAGAGAGAGAGAACAAAAGAGAGAAAAAAGAGAGACAAGAAGAACAAAAGAGAAAACAAAAGAAAAGAGAAAAAGAGAGCACAAAGAGAGAACAAAAGAGATATAAAAGAGAGAACAAGAGAACAAAAGAGAGAAAAAGAGAAAGAAAGAACAAAAGAAGGAGAACAAAAGAGAGAACAAAAGTGAACAAAAGAAAGAACAAAAGAGAACAAAAGAGAGAACAAAAGAGAGAACAAAAGAGAGAACAAAGAGAGAACAAGATGCGTGTTGTTCTGCGAAAGGGGAAATGGGCGGTTCGGGATAGATTGAGGAATACGTAGACAAGGAGAAGGAAAATGATATTGCGGAGGGAAGGAGAAAAATTTTGTCCGCAAAGAAAAGACGTGCTTACGATTTTTTTTATTTTTCTTTTATTTATAACAATAAACAAAGTCACAAAAATACATGTTTACTCAAACTGTAAGTATTGTTTGGATCCGACAGTAAATGAAATTCAAAACCTCAACAGTGTCCGATACATACACATACACACACACACACACACACACACATACACACACACACACACACACAGACAACACCACCACACATACACACACACACACACACACACACACACACACACACACACACACACACACACACACACACACCACACACACACACATACACACACACACACACACACACACCATACACACGCCCATAGTATATATATATATATAATTATATAATATATATATATAATATTATATATATATATATATATATATATATATAAACATGTACATGTGTGTATGTGTGTGTGTGAAGAGATATGTTTTTTTTCCCATAGAAACAGTGTCTGATATACAGCATTGCGTTAACAGATATTTTTTTTATTCATTTTTTTATTTCATTTTTCTTTTTTTAATTTTTTGTAACATCTAAATGCACCAGCGTACATCTCTGTCTGGAAGTGTTAGACTAGAAGCTGAATTGAGTTAGGTTATACTCCTGTGGAAGTGAAACGGTAGGATTTGGAATTTATATATATCCATACACATACACACACATATACGCATATACGTGTGGATGTATATATGTATATTTATGCATACATACATATGTATATAAATGTAAATACACACACACACACAACACATATATTATGTGTGTGTGTTTGTGTGTGTGTTGTGTGTGTGTTTTGTGTGGTATTTGTATTTGTGTTTGTTGACATATTAGCGTGTGTATGAACGTTTCTATGTATACATATGTATATACACATATACACCTGCCAAACCCTGAAAGACCAAGCTTCCAGACTATCCATCCGGAAATATCAAACGAAGCCGAAGCCGAGGAATTCAGTCGAAGGGACGGATCGGAACAACGGATCATTTCGCCTCCGCCGATTCCCCGAGCCTTGCAGAAACGCCGTGCAACCGAATCAACGGCAAAGGACCTGTCTCTCTCTCTCTCTCTCTCTCTCTCTCTCTCTCTCTCTCTCTCTCTCTCTCTCTCTCTCTCTCTCTCTCTCTCTCTATATATATATATATATTAATATATATATATATATATAATATATATATATATACCATCGAAAAATCAAACTAAGAAAAAAAAGAGAGGAGACGATCCCCTCAAGACATCCGTGACCATGATATCTAAATGGGCTTCAACACTTTTGGTTGTAGTGCAGTGAGCTCCGCCAGGCTTGGCAATTGCAGTCTTTATCCGGGGAACCGCACACGAAGAAGGCACAGAAGACAGCTGTTAATGATGTCGCGATGTCCAGCATAACTGAGAATACCTTTTGTAATACATGTATATATGTGTATATATATATATATATATATATATTATATATATATATAATATATATATAATATATATATATATTGTGTGTGTGTTGTGTGTGTGTGTGTGTGTTGTGTGTGTGTGTGTGTGTGTGTGTGTGTGTGTGTGTGTGTGTGTGTGTGTGTGTGTGTGTGTGTCTGTGGTGTGTGTTGTATACACACACCTACACACACACCACACGACACACAGACACAAAACACACATAACATACACAGACATATAAATATATAATATATATATTAAATATATATATATATATATATATATATATATATATATA
>NW_020870681.1:22500-27500 GCF_003789085.1 Penaeus vannamei | reverse complement strand
CAATTCATTCGGTTCATTCATTCGGTTCATTCAATTCAATTGGTTCATTCAATTCATTCGGTTCATTCAATTCGGTTCATTCAATTTCAGTTCATTCAATTCATTTCGTTCATCAATTCATTCGGTTCATCAATTCATTGGTTCATTCAATTCATTCGGTTCATTCAATTCATTCGGTCAATTCAAATTCATTTGTTCATTCAAATTCTGTTCCAATTCAATCATTCATTCATTCATCATTCGGTTCATTCAATTCATTTGTTCATTCAATTCATTCGTTTCATTTTTCATTTTTCATTCATTTTTTTCATTCAAATTCATTCGTTCATCTCATTCATTCAATTCATTCGGTTCATTCAATTCATCTGGTTCATTCAATCATTCATCATTCTTCATTCAATTCATTTGGTTCATTCAATTCATTCGGTTCATCAATTTTCAATCTGTTCATTCAATTCATTCGTTCATTCAATTCAATTCATTCGGTTCATTCAATTCATTCGGTTCATTCAATTCATTCGGTTCACTCAATTCATTCGGTTCATTCAATTCATTCGGTTCATTCAATTCATTTGTCATTTCATTTGGGTTCATTCAATTAATTCGGTTCACTCAATTAATTTGGTTCATTCAATTCCATTGATTCATTCAATTCATTCGGTTCATTCAATTCATTCAGTTCATTCAATTCATTTGGTTCATTCAATTAATTCGGTTCATCAATTTTAACCTATTCATTCAATTCATTCGGTTCATCAATTCATTCGGTTCATCAATTCATTTGGTTCACTCAATTCATTCGGTTCATTCAATTAATTCGTTTCATTCAATTCATTCGGTTCACTCAACTCAATCGGTTCACTCAATTCATTCGCTTCATTCAATTCATTTGGTTCATTCAATTCATTCGGTTCATTCAATTCATTCTTTTGATTCAATTAATTTGGTTGATTCAATTCATTCGGTTCATTCAATTCATTCGGTTCAATCAATTCATTCGGTCCATTCAATCTATTCGGTTTGTTCAATTAATTCGGTTCATTCAATTAATTCGGTTCATTCAATTTATTTGGTTTGTTCAATTAATTCGGTTCACGCAATTCATTCGGTTCATTCAATTCATTCAGTTCATTCAATTCATTCGGTTCATTCAATTTATTCGGTTCATTCAATCCATTTGGTTCATTCAATTCATTCGGTTCTTTCAATTCATTCGGTTCATTCAATTCATTCGGTTCATTCAATTCATTCGGTTCATTCAATTCATTCGGTTCATCATTTCGGTTCATTCAATTTATTCAATTAATTTGGTTCATTCAATTCATTCAATTCATTCTGTTCATTCAATTCATTCGGTTCATTCAATTCATTCGGTTCATTCATTTATTCGGTTCATTCAATTCATTTGGTTCATTCAATTCATTCGGTTCATTCAATTCATTCGGTTCATTCAATTCATTCATTCATTCGGTTCATTCAATTCATTCGGTTCATTCAATTCATTCGGTTCATTCAATTTATTTGGTTCATTCAATCCATTTGGTTCATTCAATTCATTCGGTTCATTCAATTCATTCGGTTCATTCAATTCATTCAGTTCATTCGGTTCATTCAATTTTTTTCATTCAATTCATTCGGTTCATTCGCTTCATTCAATTCATTCGATTCATTCAATTCATTTGGTTCATTCAATTCATTCGGTTCATTCAATTCATTCGGTTCACTCATTCATTTGGTTCATTCAATTCATTCGGTTCATTCAATTCATTCGGTTCATTCAATTCATTCTGTTCAATTCATTCGGTTCATTCGGTTCATTCATTCATTCAGTTCAATTCATCATTCAATTCATTCGGTTCATTCAATTCATTCGGTTAATTCAATATATTTGGTTTGTTCAATTAATTTGGTTCATTCAATTCATTCGGTTCATTCAATTCATTCGGTTCATTCGGTTCATTCAATTAATTCATTCGGTTCATTCAATTCATTCGGTTCATTCAATTCATTCGGTTCATTCAATTCATTCGGTTCATTCAATTCGGTTCATTCAATTCATTCGGTTCATTCAATTCATTCATTCAATTCATTCATCAATTCATTCGGTTCATTCAATTTATTTGGTTTGTTCAATTCATTCGATTCATTCAATTCATTCTGTTCATTAGATTCATTCGGTTCATTCAATTCATTCGGTTCATTCAATTCATTCGGTTCATTCGGTTCATTCAATTCATTCAGTTCATTCAAATTCATTCGTTCATTCAATTCATTCGGTTCATTCAATTCATTCGTTCATTCAATTCATTCGTTCATTCAATATATTTGGTTTGTTCAATAATTTTTCATTCAATTCATTCGGTTCATTCAATTCATTCGGTTCATTCAATTCATTCGGTTCATTCAATTCATTCGATTCATTCAATTCATTCTGTTCATTAATTCATTCGGTTCATTCAATTCATTCGGTTCATTCAATTCATTCGGTTCATTCGGTTCATTCAATTCATTCAGTTCATTCAATTCATTCGGTTCATTCAATTCATTCGGTTCATTCAATTCATTCGGTTAATTCAATATATTTGGTTTGTTCAATTAATTTGGTTCATTCAATTCATTCGGTTCATTCAATTCATTCGGTTCATTCAATTCATTCGGTTCATTCGGTTCATTCAATTAATTCGTTTCATTGAATTTATTCGGTTCATTCAATTCATTCTGTTGATTCAATTCATTCGGTTCATTGAATTCATTCGATTCATGAACTTCATTTGGTTCATTCAATTCATTCGTTCATTCAATTCATTCGGTTCATTCAATTCATTCGGTTCATTCAATTCATTCGATTCATTCAATTCATTCGGTTCATTGAATTCATTCGATTCATGAACTTCATTTGGTTCATTCAATTAATTCGGTTCATTCAATTCATTCGGTTCATTCAATTCATTCGGTTCATTCAATTTATTTGGTTTGTTCAATTAATTCTTTTCATTCAATTAATTCGTTTCATTCAATTCATTCGGTTCATTCAATTCATTCGGTTAATTCAATTTATTTGGTTTGTTCAATTCTTTTGGTTCATTCAATTAATTCATTTCATTCAATTCATTCGGTTCATTGAATTCATTTGGTTCATTCAATTAATTCTGTTGATTTAATTCATTCGGTTCAATCAATTCATTCTGTTGATTCATTTCATTCGGTTCATTGAATTCATTCGATTCATGAACTTCATTTGGTTCATTCAATTCATTCGGTTCATTCAATTCATTCGGTTCATTCAATTCATTCGTTCAATTTATTTGGTTTGTTCAATTCGTTCGGTTCATCAATTTAATTCTGTTCATTCAGTTCATTCGGTTCATTCAGTACATTTTCTTTCGATTCAAGTCGTTTCGTTTGGTTAATTTGGTTCATTGAGTTAACTCATTAATTCGTTTCATTGAATTCATTCGGTTCATTTCATCTTCATTCCATTCATTCATTCAAAATTCATTCCATTCATGAAATTCATTCATTCATTGAATTCATTCGGTTCATTCATTCATGAAATTCATTCGGTTCATGAAATTCATTCGGTTCATGAAATTCATTCGGTTCATGAAATTCATTCGGTTTATTCAATTTATTTGGTTTGTTCAATTCATTCGGTTCATCAATTTAATTCTGTTCATTCAGTTCATTCGGTTCATTCAGTACATTTTCTTTCGATTCAAGTCGTTTCGTTTGGTTAATTTGGTTTATTGAGTTCACTCAGCTCATTGGGTTCATATAGATCATTCAGTTCGGTTTTTCAGTTCTTTTTAATTTGGATCATTCATTTTATTCGGCTTATTCAGTTCATTTAGTCCATTTAATATAATGTTTATTCAGTTAAGTAATTCTATTTGTTTCATTAATTCATGCAGGTCATTTAGTTCGTTTAGTTCGATAGGTTCATTCAGTTTAATGAATTCACTCCGGTTCAGTCATTTCATGTTTCATAATATTAATGATATCAATAATGTCAATGATAATGGAAAATATAATGGTAATGATGTTAACGATATTTATGGTAATTATATTAATAATGAAGATAATTATGATCATAATAATATGAAGAACAATAGTAGTAGTAATGACAACGATAATAATAATGATAATGATGGTGATGATGGTGATAAAACTAATAATATGATGATGAACTAGATTATTATTATGATGATGATTATGACTATTATTATTATAATCATTATCATCATCATTATCACCATCATTGTTATTATCATTATTATTATTTTTACTTTATTTCTTATCATAACAATCATCATTATTATCCATTATTACTCGATATTATTATTACAATTTTGTAAGCTTATCATTATCATTATTATCATCAAGACTATTATCATTATGATTATCATTGTAACCATTATTATCATTGTGATTGTTATCATGATTGTTATAATAATAATTATTATCATGGTAATAATGATGATAATGATAATAACAATGATAATAACAATAATGATAGTAATGATAATAATAATGATAATAACATTGATGATAATAATAATAATAATAATAACAATAATAATAATAAAAATAATAATGATAATAATAGTTATGATGATTATAGTAATGATAATGATATAATAATAATAATGATAATGATAATTTTAGTAACAATGATATGATAAAAGGGCCATCATTATCAATGTTACTATCATCATCATATTGTTATTATTATGATTATTAATATTATCATCATTATGATAATGATAGTACTAATAATGATAATTATCATAACATAATAACAGTAGAAATAACAAAAGTAATAAGGATGATGATAATAAAAATAATGATGATCATCGTAATAATAATAGTACTAATAATAATAACAATAATAATAATGATAATAATGATAATAACAATAATAGTAATAGCAACAATAATACTGATAGTTTTTATCATTGTTGTTATTATCATATCATTTTTGTTATTATTTTTGTTGGTTT
>NW_020870681.1:7500-17500 GCF_003789085.1 Penaeus vannamei | reverse complement strand
TATATATATATATATATATATATATATAATATAATATATATATATATATATATATATATATATATATATATATATATATATATATATATATATATATATATATATATATATATATATATATATATATATATATATATATATATATATATATATATATATATATATATGTAATATGGCATATTAACAGTTTGGTTAATATAAATATAAGTGTTTCGAAACATGTTGATGAATAGTTATAAATAGCTATAAAGAAAAAACTATATCTTCCTGTTTTTAGGACATTTTTTTCATTTGCAGGTTCATGAGTTATTTGTGAAATGATGAAATTTATATGTGTACTCTTCGTTTTTTCTTATCATTGTCATTATTATCTAAATACTTCTATATATTACTGAAAGAAATATTTAAATATTCTTTATCTTACTGAATTTAGCTGAATTATATATATACGTACATACACACACACACACACACACACATGTGTGTGTGTGTGTGTGAGCTAATTTGAATTTTGCGGTATCACGATTTACTTGTGAAATTAAATCTTTTAGTGTACTCATAGTTGTTCTTATTATCATTATCGTTTTAATTTTATTTATCTTAGTAAGTAAGCCAAAATTATAGACCTAATCTGAATTAATCTGAATTATACATACACACACACACACACACACACACACACACACATATATATATATATATATATATATATATATATATATATATATATATATATACATATATATATATATATATATATATATATATATATATATATATATATATATATATACATATTCTTTCTTTCTTTCAAAAAATACATCTATTAGAACACAAATTTCTTCCAGGAAATCAGCAAAGTTTCTCTTTAACTCATTTATAAAAGGATCATAAACTACTATAAAACATACCAAAATGTGTTAATGGTTTCGATTGTATATTTGGTCATTTTTATCAAAGAAAAAATTCGATGATGCTAACAAAAACATTCAGGCTTTGAACTTCATGCTTTGAATCTTCTGATTCATGGCTACCTAAACCAGCGAAATATTTAAATATCCCCGCTACAAGCGATTACCGTGGCGTACACGCTTCGCCAAAGGGCACTGCATTCCTGTTGATTTTCATGGCCTTTTTCTGTAACTATGCCTTCTGAACATTATATACTTTTCTCATGAATTTGAAGCCATTCCTGAATAACAATAGTTCCACAGAAAGCGGTGTCTCAGCCCCAGGGTGAATCTGATAGAATTGCTTCACACAGTGCCGGATTCACTTTGCATCGGAATGCTTTTAATATGCAATATTGGATTTTAAATGGGAATGGACGTTTTGTTGACTAGACAATGTCCAAAAAAGACGGAAAGGGAAAACGGCAAATTTGAATAAATGTTTTTCGCACGCTAGAGTGCAGCGCCATTGCAGCGGCCTCTGCTTCTAAGTCGATGTGCTGCGCCAGTGTCGATTGCGGCATTGCTCTGCGTAAGAATTTTCCCACCTCACGCTCTGTGTCGAAGGCATCATTTCCATTGATCGTTATTTCTTCCTGTAATTATGCATTTGTATGCGTTACTTCATTATCATTATCATTTATCTACCCCTAAGAGAAACTTATTTGAAGACATTTAAAGGTATCTATGAATATCAAGAACAGGTAATCGGAAATGAACGATGCAAACAAACGAATGACGCTGATACCGAATGTTCATTTAAATTATTTGGTGTGTCTGGTTTTATTAATAATGAACTTATTCATGTGTGCATTAGTAATAATGAAAATGTATCCCATATATACAGCATTGTGAATAATGTTTAAAGTTTTTCTTTGATCTCTCTATTTACTGATGTTTTTTATGTGTGGCACAATGGCAGTGTGAGACATGTGATTGAGAATACGCTCAAAAAACGTTGCAGACAAAATTTTAGACTTTCTGGGTTAGACACTTAAAACAGTCTAAATTTTATTTTCAGAATTGTCTGAAAATGGTCGTGGATACCGCTCTTGATACATTTTTTTTACCAATGAATTCATAAATATTTGGAACGGCCTTCCAACGTGCATTTCTGGCGTTTTAGTAAGCATAATCCCATTAGCTAACATTCTTCTTATCAACAATATCTTACATTACAGTGTCATCCATTCCTGACCCAGATATATTATAAGTTGCATTATGATACGCAAGTTTTGCTCTAGGTGTCGAAGCAGTTGAATGTCAAGTTGGGTTTATTCATAATCTAAACTCAAAATTTATTACTTATAAACTGCAAATGAACATAGCCACTGTTTCTTTATTTTTATTTTTAGTGATTATTAACAATGTTTTTAATTTTGTTTTAACATTGATGTAAAACGCTCTCGTTACCCCATTATATTTCGTATAATACCATTACAATACTTGTTTATGATAACACCCATTACGCCATCTTATGACAGAATTACAAACTAGTTTACTCCCCACAATACGTGTATTGACTCTAGCGTATTTAAAAATACTTACCCGCAATAATACCACACTATGTCTAGAAACAGTAGTACATAACACCATTCCACACAGAGCCGCTATAATTTGTCTAGTATTACAGTTCTTTCTCTGTTTTACCGCCACTCTCCCTCGTATCCATCCGGCCTCTCGGGCAGGGGCCACAGCGGGCGTGACAAGCCGTGCTCAGCGAAGTGGCAACCCCGATAACTGACTTGGCAAAAGGTGTCGTTTGGGTAGACTTGGCCTACATAAAGCTACTGATTGTAGATAGAGGCAACATAAATCTCCGTAGAGGACATCTGTATGAAATAATGACGCTGAATTCAAATGTTATGAGTATTATCAATATTGTCAATATCATTAGCACTGATAATAGTTTATCATCATCGTCATCACCACCATCATTACATCATCCATCAATAATCATCATGATCATCACCATCATTATCGTGGTCATAATCCTTATCATCATTATCATCATCATTATCATTTTCGTTATCATCATCATTATCATTTATATATTTATGTATGCACTATTATCATTATCGTTAATGTCATAATTATTGTTGGCATTATTATTATTGTTTACTATCATTATTTATCATTATTATTGTTATCATTATTATTATTATTATTATTATTATTATTATTATTATTTTATTGTTATCATCATTATCATTATTGTTGTTATTATTATTATTATTATTATGATTATCATTATTATTTTATCATTATAACTATCATCATCATCACTATATCATTATTATAATCATCACCATCATCACTATCATTATCATCATTATCACCATCATCATCATCATCACTAGCAACAACAGCAGTTGTAGTAATAATAGTAGTAGTAGTAGCACCAGCAGCACCACCTGCACCAGTAATAGTAGAAGAAAAAGAAAAAAATGAATAGGAATGAATACCTTTACAGTGCAAAAGATGTGTCAGACCTTCTTCATTAGATATAAACGTATTTCTGACGAAGATGTAAAGAAAACCGGTCAAATTTTCTACACTGGTTGCACTGAACACAGTTCAGTAGAAACAGTCGTAGCAGTAGTAGCAACAGCAGCAGCAGTAGCAGTAGCAGTAGCAGTAGCAGTAGCAGTAGTAGTAGTAGTAGTAGTAGCAGCAGCAGTAGCAGCAGCAGCAGCAGCAGCAGCAGCAGCAGCAGCAGCAGTAGCAGCAGCAGTAGCAACAGCAGTAACAGTAGCAGTAGTAGTAGTAGTAGTAGTAGTAGTAGTAGTAGCAACAGCAGCAGCAGCAGCAGTAACAGTAACAGTAACAGTAACAGTAGTAGTAGTAGTAGTAGTAGTAGTAGTAGTAGTAGTAGTAGTAGTAGTAGTAGTAGTAGTAGTAGCAGCAGCAGCAGCAACAGCAGTAGCAGCAGTAGTGACGGTGGTGTTTGTAGTGGTGGTGATAGCGATAGCAGTGGGATCTCTATCACTCTATCACATTTTTACGAATGCAGTCACTGTTGTGATTATTAACATATCGATTATTCTTAGGATTGGGAACATATAAAATGGTTTTCGTAATTCGCACTTTAGAAAGGGTTTTAAAAATGGCAAGTATGTATTACACTTTGATCCAAGTTCAAGGGTAGCTTCGTTTTCGGATAAAGCCTGTTCGATATTCCTTCGATTTGTATAATGATGATGTACCCTACATTGTAATATGACTGCTAAAAGCCAATCGACGGGCGTGTCAGTCATCTAAACCAGCAAAAGAGAAAACGGGAAACGTTCGTACCGCACGTTCTGCGGTGGCGCCATGTCGCCAGCCATCCTCATGCAGAGGGAACTTTTCCCTTACAGTGATTGGATTTCAAATGCAGAACTGAATGTTCAGTTCAATGTTCAAATTCTGAAGAAAAAAATAAAAACGATAAATAGGCTGCTCCATTACGACCAGTCTCCACGTTAACATTTTCTAACATAATTGCTAATTATTAGGATATCACAAAGAACAGATTCCTTTATAATCTGTGAATGCATTTAATGTGAGCAACTGGAAAGCAACGTAAATTGTATATGAGTGGCGTTTTTTGGCGATTTTAACACACAGTTACTATAATATAAAGAGTATCATCATCATCATCGTCGTCGTCGTCATCATCATCTCCGTCATCGGCATCATTATTATTATCATGCTTACCATTATCATTGGCACAATCATTAATATCATGTTTTTATTTGTAGCAAAGAATGTAGCTGCCACCACCACTTTTCTAACAGAATGAAGCATTTCGGAGATTATGTTGGGTGAAAGAAAAAATCCACTTTTGTAAGTGCTTGTACAGAATACTATAATTTGTAAATAATACTATTTTACATTTATTCCCTTATACTGTCTCTGGAGGCAGTGCCTTATATGCGTTACTCATTAATATTCAGATAATAGAAAGACAACTTCGACTCCAGTTTGCATTTTTTTTTTCTTTATCGAAAGTTCCAACAAGTACCTATATCAGAAATCTTTCCGACGCTTTTAGCTGCGTCTAAAAAGCATTGAAGGACAGATTTAGGACATTCGACATCCCTTGTGTCATGGTGGAAGGAGATGGTGGTGAAATCTCTACTAGCCCAATAACATCAGTATTATCATCAGTATTATATCTGCTATCAATATCGTTCTTACTTTTGACACATTATAATTATCAGCATACCATTATCAATGTTATCATTTTTATCATCATAATCCCCACGTCATTGGCATCATCATCATCATTTATAGTCTAAATATTTGAATTTGATAATTAGTATAATCATTATCACTGTAACCGAGGAGCTTATGCAGTCAGTCCTGTTTATTTATGCGTCTGTTCATCTATGTCTGTGACCTCGGGTTTAAACTGCCTTCTTTGAGGATACCGAACCGTGTGTTCCTTGAGCCAACAGTGTCACGCGAAGCGATATGCAAATTGCTAGTTATATTCGGTTTTCGGTTCTAGCATTTCTATCGTCATTATCAATACTGTTGTTATTTTTTATCATTACCTCTTAATTCTAATCTATTTTGTTTTGTTTTGTTAACCTCATGATTATTAGTAGTTATAATCATATATAATCATAGTTATAATTAGTTTCAGCATTATCGTAACACAATTGTTTATCCTTTTTATTATTAACATTATTTTTATTTTCATTGCCAGCGTTATTATAATTAATTTATGATTGCCATAGCATCATTATTAATAATTATTAAAACTATCATTATTACTTGGCGTTATCATTATTATTATTAGTCTTTTTATTATCATTAAAATTATTTCAACCACCTCTTTCTCGCCTCCCTTCTCCCTTTATACTTTCCTTTTCCCTCTCTCCTTTCCTTTTTCTCCCAAATTTCCTTCAATTCACTCCTACGTTAAGCCCCACACCCGGCACCTCCCACCCTTCCCAGGGCCCTCCTATTTTTTTTTTTTTTTTTTTTTTTTTTTGACGTCCCCCCACCCCTTTCGCTAATAAAGATGATGATGATGATGATGATGATGATGATATTCTATATATTCTATATTCCAGGTAAAGTCTGTTTACATCTACATTTGGTGGGTGCATTCTGTTTGCTGTCATCAATGTTCTTATTTTAACACATACACTGAAGATGTCATGTCTCTGATATGACATCAGATGGTCCATGAATTGATTTGCCGGACCGGCAGTGAAGTCATGGATGCAATTTTGTGTTTTAAATTCAGATCTGTTTTCATATAGTCTTATTCTCATGTAATATTATTTAGTTCATCAAATAGTACCCAATTTAGAGAGATTCATTGTCTTCATGATCCATGGATGAGAAACACCATATCATGCTTTTTTAGTATCTGATCTTTATATCCACACGAATTTCGTTGACAACCATACTGTTCAAGCGAAGGGTAGTTAAGCAAGTGATGTGACTATAGTTCTTGTGTTTTAGTCTCATTGGTTTTATGTAGACGAGAGGTACCATATATTAAGTGATTTAGTTTTTCAGGTACTCTGTTAAGGCACGTTTGTAAATTTCAGTTACCAGTAGATTGCATTTGTTTGCATGAAGCTTCGGTAAGGAATTTTATCTTTGGCAAGATTTTATCTTAATATGTCAATCTTTGCCTTTTGATTTTTTTTTCAGTTATCAGCTACAGAGTGGTCATTAAATACAAATGATGTGGGTTTTCTGGTTCGAGCTCATAATTAGTTACTTCCACCAAGGAGGTTATAATTTTGGTCGCGTTGGTTAGTTTGTTTGTTTGTTTGTTGGCTAGCAGGACAACTGAAAAAATGAATACATTTTTCTGAATCTTTTACCAGAGGTGTGTCTTAGCCTAACTTAAGTGCCATTCAAATATTTGTTTGTTTGTTAGCAGGATAAAAGGATATGAACAGATTTTTTACGAAAATTTTACCAGAGGTGTGTCTTAGCCTAACTTGGATTACATTAATTTTGGTGGTGATCCGGATCATGATCCAGATCCAGAAAATTCTTGAATGATTGCATTATTACTCCTATTGCCTTGCCTCCGCTAAGGAGGTTATGTTTATGGCCGTCACTTGTGTACTTGCTTTGGTGGAGGCATGTGCTCTCTGAGTGTTTCTAGTTTCATTTTGTGTTGCTCCTCGTATGGGACTTTCTATGTTAGCCGAGATGATATCCACATTATAACTGGTGACCTTGCCTAGTGGTTATGTCAGCTTTAGTGATGCAGCATTATTATTGTTAGTATCATTATTACCTCTGCCAAGGAGGTTATGTTCATGTTGGTTAGTTTGTTCACTTGTTTGTTCGTTGATTTGTTCTTTGATTGGCAAGATAACCAAAATTTAGGAATTCATTTTTAAGAATTTCTTACCAGAGGTGTGTCTTAGGATTCATTGGCATGGCGAGATGGGGAGACACGGACATCAGCAGCCTACTTGAGAAGGAGGTGTATTTTAATGATATATTACTATTATCATTATTTCCCTTTATATCATTATTGTTACAATAATTTTTATCATTAATATAATCATAATAATAATTATGATTAATATCATTATTATCTTTATCATCATAATTATCATAATTATTGGTATTATTTTTATCATGTTAATTTTATTAGTTTTTCTTATAATTGTCGTAAATGTTATTATTAACACTATTAGTTATTATGATAGTTGTTATTATTGTTAACCTTGTCATTATTTATTTTATCAATTATCAATATTATCATTTTCATCATCAATGTTGTTGTTTGTATCAGTATTGCTATGATTATTATTATTATTGTTATAATCTATTATTATTATTATTGTCATTATTTTGTTTCACTATTTGTATTATTTTCAATATCAATATTATTATTATCATTATTATTATCATTATTATTGTTATTATTATTACTATTATTATTATTATCATTATCATTATTATTATTATTATTATTATTATTATTATTATTATCATTATTATAATGATAAATATTGTTATTATTAATAATGTTGCATTAATGTTATTATTAATATTAATGTATTATTGTTATTATTAATATTAATGTATTATTGTTATTATTAATATTATTGTTATCATTGCTTTCATTTTGATTATCATCATTGATCTTTTAATTAGTAGTGGTGGTAATTTTTTTATTAGTAGTAGTACAAATGTTATTAGTATTAGTATCATTATTATTATTATTATTATTCATATCATTGTTTTTGTACTATTATCATTATTTATTATTATTATTATTATTATTATCATTATTATTATTATAACTACCACTACTATTATTATAACGCTTTCTATCCCATTATTAGTTTTATCACCATTCTTATTCTCAATGTTATTATTAATATCATTATCATTACTTTACATTATTTGTTATATCTATCATTATCATTATTTTAATTTTCGATTTTGTTATATCCATCATTATCATTATCATATAATATTAATATTATTATTACCATTATTTTATTATTATTATTACTACTATTACACTTATTATTATCATTATTATTATTATCATTATCATTATAATTATTATTACTGTTATAATCCTTATTGTTATTATTATTATTATCATTCATATTATTACTATTATTATTATCATTATCATCATTATTATCATCATCATCATTGTTATCATTATTGGTATTGGTATTATTATAAGGAATATTATTATTATTGGCCCACAGTCCCCAGTGGGCCTTCAGTGG
This sequence comes from Penaeus vannamei, assembly GCF_003789085.1. Lineage (NCBI taxonomy): Eukaryota > Metazoa > Arthropoda > Malacostraca > Decapoda > Penaeidae > Penaeus > Penaeus vannamei. Next base: position 8,826 of record NW_020870681.1, on the reverse strand, counting down.
TCAGGGGGTGCTAAGAATCTGTCGGATTTTCTTAACCGTTATTTCTCAAAATCATTTTTTGGTTATTTTTATGTGTAATTATTAGTTTGTTGTCAGATGATATTGAACTTAATCCTTGCACTAAACATCCAAAGATGTTGAACTTGATCCTAGCACTAAACATCCTATGTACTGCCACTTACTGTTTAATAATATTCTTGGAATTTTAATGAACTTGCAGTTATCTGAACTTAATTTGACATTATTTGTTGTGCTGAAAATCTGGTTTCAGAGGCATATTAATTAATTTTAATTAATCCTTCCTGCAGCATAAGAATTCTTTGCCTCGAGCCCAAGGTTTGTGTTTATATTCTAAGACTAATTTTAATGCTAGGCGTTTTATGAAGTATGAATACATGATTTCTGAGGGTGTGTAGACTTTTTAATAATTTCTACACTTTTAGTCTTTATAGATGTCCCAATGCCCATTATAGCATGATTATTTACTCTCTTCGCTTTATTTTCATCGGTGATTTTAATGCTTACCACATGGAGACTGGCTGAATTATGTGTCCCCAACTGACCGACATGGTATTTCTGCCTTACGTGAGCAGTTAGTTCGTGGTATATATTATCACAGGAGTGATAATCTTTGAGATATTTTATTAAATTACTGTGAGAAGGATAATTAATGTAAAGTCCATCGTGCTAATTGGTTCTTCTAACCAGCGTAATTTAATTCGTAAACTCCAGCTAGACTTTCCAATACCATAATCTGCCCTAACAAGACAGGTTCCCTTAAATTTTAAAATTAATTGGGATGGTGTCTACCATACTTTTATAGCATTGTTTAGACATTTCTATAATGCTCCTTGACCTGTTAATAGTCTGAACTTGCTATTGTTGGACATCTGAACAAAGTTTGTACCCAGAAAAAAATCTTTAAATCTCGTTCACATGATAAAGCAAGATTTGATGAACTATGTTACCAGGCTTATAGGGGTCAAATATACTGCCTACAATCTCTGGTCTGCTAACTACACTCGCTGTTGTTGGGAGAATTATGCCATGTGAAATACAGCAATGAATGTTTATAAGGAGGCAAAATCTGAATATAGTGCCGATTTGAAAAAGTTCTCTCAGAAGCGTTACAGCCTCATATATGAGGGTTAATGCTAAAAGCATCTCTGGTCCTCCATTCCTCCCTAATGAAGCCTGATGGCAGTGTGTAACTTAGGATCCGATTAAGAAAGCTACCTTATTATCAGAATTTGAGATCTATTTAATAGATCTCAAATGTTTATTTCCTTTGATTTTACAAGACTAAATTGTCAATAGCGGTAATCT
>NW_020870680.1:397535-408992 GCF_003789085.1 Penaeus vannamei | reverse complement strand
TGCGAATCAGAGGTAACAACAACAATACGTTTGGTGTTTAATTTTATCTGTTCATTTTGTATGCAGGTCGCCGCTGGAGGAAAGGCGTCACGTTACTTGGCGATGCATTCCATACTTAACTCTTTGTGTTTGTGCACAAAGTGACCCCACAAACACGCGTCAGCCTTCGTATCTATCTTTCTTATGTATTGCCACGGTTCGAAATTATTCTTTATTCATTTAAATTGCTAATTTTAAGCCCTTTCAGCCCACTCCCCCTATGGGAAAAAAAAAAAATATTTTTTTTTTCCGCGAAATTTTTATCTGGTTGAAGAGGAGAAGAGGCAAGAAGAGCGGAGAGAGGGAGAGAGGAAGAGAGGAAGAGAGGAAGAGAGGAGAGAGGAGAGAGAAGAGAGGAGAGTAGGGAGAGAGGAAGAGAGGAACCGAGAGGGAGAGAGAAGAAGGAGAGAGGGGAAGAGAGCGAAGAGAGGAAGAAGACGGAAGAGAGGGAGAGAGGAGAGAGGAAGAGAGGGAGGAGAGGCGCAGAGAGAAGAGAGGAGAGAGGACAAGAGAGGAAGAGAGGCGAGAGAGGCAAATGAGAAGGAAGAGGAAGCGGGAGAGAGGAAGAGAGGAAGAGAGGAAGAGGAGGATGAGAGGAAGAGAGGAAGAGAGGAAGCAGAGGAGAGAGAGAGAGGTAAGAAGAGGAACGAGAGAGAGGGAGGAGAAGGACAAGAGGGGAGAGAGGGAGAGAGGGAGAGGAGGAGGGGAGAGAGGGAGAGGGGAGAGGGGAAGAGGGGGAGAGGGAGAGAAGGGGAGAGGAGAGAGGGGAGAGAGAGGGAAGAGAGGGAGAGAGGGAGAGAGGAGAGAGAGAAGAGAGGGAGAGAGGAGGAGAGAGAGAGCAGAGAGAGAGAGAGAGAGAGAAGGAGAGAGGAGAGAGGAGAGAGAGAGGGAGAGAGAGAGGGAGAGAGAGGAGGGAGAGAGAGAGGGCGAGAGAGGGAGGGAGAGAGAGAGGGAGAGAGAGAGGGGAGAGAGAGAGGGAGAGAGAGAAGGAGAGAAGAGAAGAGGAGAGAGAGGGAGAGAGAGAGGAGAGAGAGAGAGAAGGAGAGAGAGAAGAGGGAGAGAGAGAGGGAGAGAGAGTGGAGGAGAAAGGGAAAGAGAGTGGGGAAGAGATGAGGCGGGAGAGAGAGGGGAGGAGAGAGAGAGAGAGAGGGGGAGAGAGAGGGGGAGAGAGACGGGAAGAGAGCTGGGGAGAGCAGAGAGAGAGAGAGAGGGAGAGAGAGAAGGGAGAGAGAGAGAGAGAGAGAGGGAGAGAGAGGGAGAGAGAGAGGAGAAGAGGAGAGAGAGAGGAGAGAGAGAGAGGAAGAGAGAGAGAGAGAGAGAGAGAGAAGAGATAGAGAGAGTAGAAGCAGAAGAAGAGAGAGAGAGAGAGATGAGAGAGAGAGAGGGAGAGAAACGTTTGGTCAGCCATTTATATTTTTTCTTTTGTCGTTTCACGAGCGAAGGTGATACATTGAACAGTGAATGCCACTTTGGGTAGGAGGAAGGCAGGGGGAGGAAAGGAGGAAGGTGGAGGTGAACGGGGTGGAAAGGAGAGAAAATGAATTATAAAAAGGAGCAGAGGGAGGGAGGAGTTCTCCAGGGAAGATAAGAAAGAAGAGAAAAGTAATAAGAGGAAAAGCACTAGGAAGGAAGTAAAGGGAAAAATGAGAAGGGAGAGAAGGAAGAGTGATTGCAGAAGAGAGAAACAGGAGGAAAAGAGAAGGGAATGGAGATTGAGTATGAAATATAGAAGGAAGAGAGTAGTAAAGGGAAGAATGGGAAGAAGATAGCGGAGGGGAAAGAGGGAGAAAGGGAAAAGGAAAAGAAGGACAAAATCGAGAAGGACCAGAAAAGACGCAGGAAATATTGAGAAGAAACGAAGCAGGTAGGATTCGCAAGAAAGGCAAAATACGAAGATAAAGGAGGAACAGAAAAGAGAGTAGGAAGGAAAAAGGAGAGAGAGGTTGTAGGATTTGGGGGGGGTCGGAGTGGTGGTGGTGGGGAGGGGTCGAGTGGGGGAGGGAGGGGGATTTGTCTGTGTAAGAAAAAAACCCTCATGGTCTGGAGGAGAGGTTTAGGCGGCCTCTCCTTCCTCTCCGGCGAGTCTGCTGCCCCTTCCTCAACGACTCCCGGGCGGGGGTCGCTCGGGGCAGAGGAAAGGGTCAGGGCGGTGCTCGTCTCCGTGGGGGGCCGCACCCGGCAAGGGGCCGGGTTTTTGGATACGCATCACGCCATGCACGCACGCACACACAACACATACACATACACATACACATACCAACATACCAACACCCAACATACACAACACATACAACAACACACACACACACACCACACCACACACACACACACACACACTACACACCACACACACAACACACACACACATCACACACACAACACACCACACACCAACACACACAACACCACACACCACACACACACACACACACACACACACACACACACACACACACACACACCACACACACATACACAACAAACACACACACTCATACACACACACATTTGTGTAATGTGTGAATTGACCACGGTAGCCCCGTACTCACCACTTCGTCTCCAATGACCCGCGATATCCACCCGCTCTGAGAAAGCAACATGGCGACAACTCTATCGGCGTCGAAGTCGGCGGAGAATCGTTCCCGACATGAAATATGTAGATTTTAACGATCTCCGTTCCCTTAATACCCCTGCCTGACCTATCCTACCCCTCCTCTCCTACATTTCCCCCTTTTCCCCTACCCTTTAACACTCTCCCCCCCTCTCACTTCCCTGCCCCAATACTCCACACCCACATCTGCACAAGCCCCTCCCCATCTCCACCCCCCCCCCCCACACCACTCCTGCCCCTCCACCCCTCCTCCCCGTGCGGTGATTGCGGTGATTGGTGTGATGCGTCTCGGGCGGGGAGGTGGGGAGAGGGAGGGGGGGGAGGAGTGCTTGATTCGGTGCTCGCAAGAGGCGGTCGTTCGCTGGTCGCCGTCGGAGCTGCTGAGGGTCAAGGCTGCGGGGGAGAGGGGGGGGTTGCGGGAGAGGGGGGTTCTGGCTTCGGTGGGCGTGGGGATGAGGTGATGGGACTGGGGTGGGATTGGGTGTCGTTTGCTTTACGTCCTTGCCGGTCGTTTGTTCTTGGTGCTTGTGCAATCGGTTGTTGGTTTGTTTGTTGATGGGTGAGTTATCTTGGTTCGGTGATAGTGGTGTCGTTTCTTATTATCATTATTATTATTTATTTTGTTGTTGCTGTTGATGTTTGCGTGTGTTGTTCTTCTTATATCATCATCATCACATTTATAATGCATTTTTATTTTTGTTGTGTTTTCGTTATCATTATCAGTATTATCATTGTTATTTCTTATCATATCATAATTATTATTAATGATATGATTATTGTTGTTGTTTAGTTCAGTTGTTGTCCGTTTTAATATTAACTTTGCTTTCATTATTATAATTATCATTAATGTAATCATTTTCATGATGATGATAATGATTATTCTGTGTAATTATTGTTCCCTGTCATTATAATATGGGTTGTTATTGTTGTTTTTATCACTAATTACTATCATTGTTATTATTATATTAATTATTATTATATATTATTATCTATTATTATTATATTCATGATTGATATTTATTGGTGTTGTGTTGTTGTGGTTTTATTTATTATTATATTATTTTATTATATATTATTATATATAATATTATTTTATTATTATTATTATATATTATTTTATTATTATTTATTATTATAATATATTATATTATTATTATTATTATGATTAGAATTATAGATTAGTTATTATTATTAAATTATTAGTGGTAGTGTAGTAGTAGTATTACTATTACTAGAATTAATGCAAGGATCATCTCATCACCAATCTTATCATCCATCATCACCATCATTCACCACATCATCATCATTAAATCATTATCACATCATCATCAATCACCATCCTCACCATCACCATCTATCATCCTCATCACCATCATCTATCATCATCATCATCATCATCATTCATCATAATATCATCAGTCATCACATATCACCATCATCATCACTATCACCCATCACCATCATTCAAACGCTAGCAAGAACGTTACTAAGGCGAGGGTTCCAAACGACAGACAAATAAACAAAGCTGGTGTTCCGAGAATGCAGCAAGAAAGAGAGACAAAAAATAACATAAATAAATAGATAAAAAGAATAAATAAAAAAGATAAGACAGAATAAAAGATAAAGCGCACCAGCTTCGTGACTTGGATTTAAGTGTCGCTTCCCGTGACAAGTTTAAATACGAGCAGCAAGGAGCAACCACTCGAATGTGTGTGGTGTCGTGGCGGCCTGGGGAGGGGTGGGGGAGGTTTGGGGGTACGGGGGTGAGGGGGGGGTGGTGTGGTGGGGTCTTCGCGGGTGGGAGGGGAGGTCATTACGTGAGAAATTATGGATATACATGCGTAGGGGTTATGTAAGGGAGAGAGAGGGAGAGGCGAGGGAGGGAGAGGGAGGAGGGTAGCGGAGAGGGAGAAGCGAGAGGGAGGGAGGCTGGGGAGGATGGATGGAGGGAAGGACGACAGGGACGGGGGAGAACGGAAGATAAGGAAGGGAGAATTCTGGATGAGCACAGGAGGGAACGAAGCGAGGCGTAGAGGGTGGACATGGATGGAGGGAGGAAGAGGGCGGAAGAGTAAGTGAGGATTAGATAGTGTCTGTACGGATGAAAGGAAGACTTGTTGGTAGGGTGGTGCGGCCTGGGCGGATTGGTGAGGGGAGAAGAGTGGAGAGCAAAGGGAGAGAGGAGAGGGGGGGATGGGAGTAAGGAAGGGGGAAGGGGGAAAGGAGGAGCGGGGCCTGGACGAGGAGGGAAGGAGAGAGAGGAAAGGAGGGAGGTGCAGAGAGGACAGGAGAGGAAAGGGAATAATGGGATGGGGATGGGATGGGGATAAGAAGTGATATAGCCAGGAGAAAAAGAAAGTAAGGAAAGGAGGGAATGAAGGACGATAGCAGAATGATGGAAGGAAGGCATAAAGAAAAAATGAATAGAAAGAAAAAAAAAAATTGTGGGAGGAAGAGGGAGGTTTGGAGAAGAGAAATAAGGGGAGGGTGGAATAGAGAAAAAGAAGAAGGAAAGAGGGGAGAGTGAGTTAGCAGGGCAGAAGGAGAGTAATATAAAAAAAGCAGAGCAGAAAGCTAACGAAAAAAAATGAGAATTGGACCAAAATAATGGGAGAGAATATAAAGTAAAAGGACAAAACAGACAGACAAGGAAACAGACACGTAACAGACAGGGAACAGACAACAAACGCCAAACCCTTCTGCGAGCCACAGACACCTGAAAAACTGTCTAGCCGCGAAAAGGGAAACGCATCTCATCGCCGTAATTCACGGTCCCGATAGTGAGCCCATTGGCGGTCGATCCCAAGAGAGATGATGATTAGTATTTGCACCCGATGGATGCGAGGTCGTTTGCAGATTGCTATGGTTTTGGGCCGCAGGTAGCACGGTGGTGCAGGGAGTCAGTTTGCTTGAACGGGATTCTTTGGTTCGCGGTCCGGTGGGCTCCCCGAAAGTGAAAAAGAGTGGTAGACCGTGGCCCCCGAAAGGTGGTGAGGTGTCGGTGGTGTAGGGTGGTGGTGGTGGGTTATGGCCAGGTGGTGGGTGTGGGTGGTGCAGGTGAGGACAATTGAAGTGAAGATCAATAGTCATAAATCTAATATGGTTCCAAACGGTTTTGATCACGGTGCATAAATATATACCATGTGGGTGGGGTGGTGGTTATAGCGGTGGTGGTGATGGTGGTTGGTGAGAGTGTAGTGTGGTGGTGGTGTTATGGCCCAGGTGGCTGTTGTGAGGGTGGGTGATTGGATGCGTTATGACGAGTGGTGGTGGAAGGTATTGTGGCGGGGTGGTGCGTGTGGTAGGCGTTTAGCACGAGGGGGGCTTGGTGCAGGTAGTTGATTGGGCAGGTAGTGGGATGTGTGGGTGGTGGTGGTATGGCCCCGGTTGATTGGTGGTGAGCGTGATTGTTGTAGGTTGGTGGTGAAGTCATGCGAGGTGGCGGTTGGTGGTGTGGTGGCTGTTGGTGAGGAGTCATGGCCGAGGTGGTGGTGGTGAGTGTTAGCGGTGTTGTTTGAATCATGGTGAGGTGGCGGTGGCGGCGGTGGTCGGCCCGGCCGGAGTTGACAGGTGAATGGTACAGAATGGGACTTGGCAGGTTGAAAGGGAGCGAAATTGCGAAATTGTGGAATTGAATGGCTGGTAGACACGTGCTGCCGCTGTGTGATGGAGTCGCGAGCCACGCATTTTGATGCTGATTTTGACGCGTTTAGAATGGATGTTGGCGAGGTTCAGTTCTCGGTGGGGCGCATGTTGAATGTGTGGGGGGAGGGGAGGGAGTGAGATCCAGAAAAAAACGTTTTTTTTAAATCATTTTAAAAAGATATTCTAATTCTTCTCATCTCACCTGCTGAACCGGTGCCCCCTAATTTGATTTAGTTGTATTATCACGGGGCCACCCTTTTTTTATTTCATCCTTTATTAGGAAATATCTTGTAAAACATCACGTCGCTTTGTACCGCGTGTTGAGGCGGACTTGAATGGCCGTATCGCATGGCACTCTGTCGAGCTCGAGATTTGAAACACGAGTGGTGGTTCCCGTAGAGTGCGGTTCGCTGTAAAATCGGGTTGTTGTGCAAGAGGTCATTGTTGTATTTTTCTTCTCCTTTCTTCGTCTTTGTTTTCTTTGTTGTTTTCTTTTTCTTCTTTTTGTCTCGCTATTTCTTCCAATTTTTTTTTTCTTCCTCGTCTTCATTTTCTTCTTTTTTCCTTTTCTTTTTTCTTCTTTATTATTTTCTTTTATTATATTTTTGTTCTTTTTTTTCTTTCATCTCTCTTCTTTCCGCCCCTTAACGGTTCTTTTTCTTCTTCTTTACTTCTTCTTCTTCTTCTTCTTCTTTCTTCTTCTCTCTTCTTCTATCTTCCATCTTCTGGTTCGCCCTATACGCGTCTCTTCCTATTTCAAGTTAAGTATTCTATCCCAATATTTACCTGTTCCTTTTCAATTTCCTAAAGAAGTGGACCGACCTCCCGCAAGGCAACTTACCAATACTCAGGTCATCTCTCTTCCGGAGGTCATTGCCTTCCCCCCAAATTTTTCCTCATTCTCAATTCCCCATTATTTTTTCGTCTCCCTCGGTTCTTCAAATTCTGAGTTTTATTGTCTTCCTCCTCGTTCTTTATCTTCGTAGGGGAGTGTTTTCTTTCTGAGTTTGTTTGTTCCTCTCTTTTGTAGGATGCCATTCCGTTTTCTTTTATTTTATTTCTTTTTCCTCTTCATTTCTTCTCTGTTCTTTTTGTTTGTACTTTTTCCTTTTTCTTTCTTTTCTATTTTTTTCTTTTTTTCTTTTCTTTTCATTTTTTTCCTTTTTTTCTTCATTTTCCCTTCCCTTCCTTTCACATGCTTTGCGCGTCCGTATCCTTCCGGCCCCCCTTTTATTCCCTTCCGCTATCTCCGTTTCTCTTCCTTTTCTCACCTTTCCCTTTCCCTTATTTTCTTTCTTTTTGGTTTCATTTCCTTTTTTTCTTGTCTTTGCTTATTGCCTTCCTTTCGCACCCCTCATTTTTCTTCCCTCCCTTACCTTTGCCTTTCTCTTTCCTTTCCTTCTTTTGTTTTCTTTTCCCTCTCTGTCCATACCTTCCCTTTCATTCTCTTATCTCTCTTGCCTATCCTTTCCTTACACTCCTTTAACTTCTCTTCTTCCCCTTCCATTTCCTTTCTTTCCCTTCACCCAACCTTACCTTCTCTTATTTTCACTTACTTCTTTTCTTTCTCTTGCCTTCCCTCTCATTCTCTTCTGTCACTTTCCTTCACTTTCCCCTCATTTCCTTTCCTTTCTCGTTCCTTCCCTTTCCTTCCCTTCTCCCTTCCTCCCTCTCCCCTCCCTTCTTCCCTTCTCCCTTCATTTAATATCCTTTCTTTTCTTTCCTTCCCTTTCCTTTCCTTTTCCTTTCTCCCTCTCCCTCCCTTCTTCCCCTTCCCCTTCTTCCTTCTCCATTCATTTAATATCCTTTCTCTTCCCTTTCTTTCCCTTTCTCCCTCTCCCCTCCCTTCTTCCCTTCGCTTCCCTTCCCTTTCTTTCTTTTCCCTTCCCTTTCCCCATCATTTAATATCCTTTCTGTTCCCTTTCTTTCCTTCCCTATCCTTCCCTTCCTCGCTCTCCTTCCCTCCCTTCCCTTCTCCCTTCATTTAGAATCCTTTCTCTTTCATTCCTTTCCCTTCATTTCCACCCTTCCCATCCTCGCTTTCCCCTCCATTCTTCCCTTTACTCTGCGCTCCCTGATTTCCCATCCAATATCAAGAGATCTAGACCTCTCCTTCGCCCTCCCCTTCGCCCTCCCCATCTCCATTCTCCTCCCATCTCCATTCTCCTCCCTCCCTCCTCCCCCTCTCTATTCGGGGGCCTGGCAGGGCGGGGAAGGGTATTTCAGGTAACTTAGTATCGGTCCCAATGATACAGTATGAGCGTATTGATCTTCTTTCGTCTCCGTCACTTTCTCTCTCCTTCTCTCCCCCCTGTCTCTCTCTTCTTCTTCCTCCTCCTTGTCGTTTACTTCTTTTTTTCCTCCAACTCCTTTTTCTCCTCATCAGCCTTTTCTTCCTCCTATTTTTCCTTTTTCTCTTCCTCTTTCTTTCTTTCTTTCTTTTTCCTCTTCTCCTTCTTCTTCTTCTTCTCCCCTTCTCCTCCTCCTCCTCCCCCTCCTCTTCTCCTCCTCCCTCCTCCTCCTCCTCCTCCTTCTCCTCTCTCCCTCCTCCTCCTCTTCCTCCTCTTCCTCCTCCTCCCCCCTCCCCCTCCCTCCCCTCCTCCCTCCTCCTTCCTCCTCCTCCTCCCCTCTCCTCCTCCTCTCCTCCCTCTCCTCCTCCTCCTCCTCCTCCTCCTCCTCCTCCTCCTCCTCCTCCTCTCTCCTCCTCCTCCTCCTCCTCCTCCTCCTCCTCCTCTCCTCTCCCCCTCCTTCCCCACCCCCTCCCTCTCACCTTCATTCTCCTCCACCTTTCCTCCCCCCTCCCCTCTCCCCCCCTCTCCACCTGAGGAAATTATTAGTGATCCCTTCCCGTCTATGGGGTCGTTGTTGTCGGGCTAATTATGGCTCCATTATCCATCTCTCGGTAGGGCAAAGCTGTCACGGCCATGGTCGTTGTTGTTGTGACTGGGGCCCTTTGGCAACGCCGTCATCACTCTTCATTACGGTGGTCATCGCCACTGGTATCGTCGATGTCTTTGTGATCATCTGCGTCGGTGCATATCTTACCCATCATCATTATCATCATCGACATCATGATCGTCATCATCAACTATCATCATTAAATCATCATCATCATCGTCATTATCATCAACATCATCATCATCATCATCATCATCATCGTCATTATCATCATCATCAATAATATTATCACAATCCATCATCATCATCATTAACATCACCACCACTATATTCATCATCCATATCCTCATCATTAGGTCATCTAAGATCACCCACATCACTCCCACCTTGATAACATCATCACCGCCACCACCACCGCGATCATCACACCATCCCGCTGAGACACCATACCAAAAATGCTTGAGTAGCGAATGCCTCCGGTACCTGCCTCCCTACGCCTTCCCCTTGGTATGCGGCGCTGCGTTGGGGAGGGGAGAAGAGGGGCGTGGTCTTGGGTTTCCTCGTTCTTTCCTCTTTGGTGATCATATCCTTTTTTCCCCTCTTTTCTTTTTCTTTTTGGGGTTCTTTTGTTTGTTTGTTTGTTGTAGTTTTTTTTTTAATTCTCGAGAATGATTGTTATTTTTGTATGTTTTCCTCATTTATTCTCAGTTTTTTTTTTCTGTTTATTTTCTGCCTATTATCTTCCGGAAAAGGTCTATGGAATTATCATGTTATAGCGTGTCCTTCTGTCCTTTGTTATTATATATTTATTTGATGTTTTGTCTTTTTCATTTTTTTTATTCGTTTTCCTCTTTCTCTCATGTTTCCTGCCTCTTCGTCTGTTTGTTTATTTTTTTGTTTTATATCTGTTTTAGGTGTGTGCGTTTGAAATTTGTTCTCCGTCGTTTCCTCACTCACTCATTGCGTGTATGAATTTAGGAAGCATCTTATAGTCGTCTCTCCCTCATGCTTTTCTCTCATGCCCCCTCTCCCTCTCACTCACTCATTCACTCACTCAGTCATTAATTAATTCACTCACCACTCACTCACTCACTCACTCACTCACTCACTCACTCACTCACTCACTCACTCACTAACTCACTAACTCACTCACTCACTCACTCACTCACACACTCGCTCAATCATTCAATACTCACTCAGTCCCCACTCACTCACTCACTCACCCACCGCTGTCTTCCAGCCTCTCTCCTCTATATTTCTTTTATTATTGCTCCCATCACAATCTCCTCCGTCCTCGGCAATTCCTTTTGCTCTATTGTATGAGATCTCTTGCCCCTGCCCCTCCCCCCCTCCCCTGCCCCTTCGCCCTCTCCTTTACTCTGATTGGATTACACGGGGATTTTAAGGAGGGAGGGGGGGGAGGAGGAGGGAGGGATAATGGTGAGGGGAGGGAGTGGTGGTGATGGAGGAGGAGGGAGAGGGAAGAGGAGAAGAGGGTTTGGAGATAAAGGAAAGGGAAAGAAGAGGAGGGAGGAGAGAAGAAGGGGCGAGGGAGGTTTGGATGAGGATGCTGATGAAAGGAAAGAGGAAGAAGAAAGAAGAGGAGAAGATTGGGAGGGGAGGAGAAAGGAGGGGAGGAGAAGGAGAGGGAAGTTTGGAGGTTTTGAGAGGTTTAGAGGTTTAGTGAAGGAGAAGTGGAAAGTGGGAAAAGGGAAAGGGGAAGGATGTATAGGAGGAGAAAGAGGGGGAGGAAAAGGGGGATGGGGATTAGGATGGGGAGAAGGAGGAGTAGGAAGAGGAAGAAGAAGGAAATGATGAAGAAGGACAATGAGAAGCTGAAAATGAAGGATAATTGAAAGGCAGGGAAAGAGGAAGAGGAGAGAGGAGGGTAGGGGGGAAAGGTACACAAATAGGAAAAGGAAGCGGGAGGAGGAGGAAGAGGATTACTCATGACTCTCTCAGTCACCCACCCAATCACTCACTCACTCACTCACACATTCACTCACTCACTTACTCACTTACTCACTCACTCACTCACTCACTCACTCACTCACTCACTCACTCACTCACTCACTCACTCACTCACTCACTCACTCACTCACTCACTCACCCGCCTCACTTCCTCTTCCTCCTTTTTCCTTTTTCTCTCCTCCTCCTCCTCTCCTTCCTCCTCCCCCTCCTCCTCCTCCTCCTCCTCCTCCAGTCTCATTCACTCATTCACCCCCACCCACTTCCTCTTCCTCCTACTTTCTTTTTTTCTTCTT
>NW_020870680.1:382535-392535 GCF_003789085.1 Penaeus vannamei | reverse complement strand
AGTGAGAGAGAGAGAGAGAGAGAGAGAGAGAGAGAGAGAGAGATGAGAGTGAGTGAGAGAGTGGAGAGTGAGAGTGAGAGTGAGAGTGGAGTGAGAGTGAGAGTGAGAGTTGAGAGTGAGAGTGAGAGTGAGAGTGAGAGTGAGAGTGAGAGAGAGTGAGAGGAGAGTGAGAGTGAGAGAGAGTGAGAGTGAGAGTGAGAGTGAAGAGTGAGATGAGAAAGAGAGAGAGAGAGAAGGGATGGATCAAATAAGGGCGTGGCACTCTTCAAGGCAGGGCCGAATGTCACACAAATACCAAGAGCCTGAGATACCCCAAGAGGGAGAGTTACTGTGACAGGTTGATGACACTTAGCCTATTAAAAGAGTTTAGCTTCTTTGATGTTACTAAACTGGCAATAATGTGTTTATTTGTTTGTTTATTTTTCAAACGGCGGTCATCTTTATTTTTATTCGGCTTCAGAGGGTAAAAGTATCCTAATTTATGAAGATACTTTAGTCACAATTACTCTTCCAAGGCATATTGAGCCATAGACTATATGCAAATTTTGCCTCCCGTAAAGAAACTAACAGCCATGTTCAAAATCGTTTTTGGTGGGCTGTCCATCCATTTAAACGTTCCAAGAAAGAGATAATTGGATTCTATGTAAGCACGGCATAATTATCCCGTACAACTGGCCTTAAATACCGGATGAGACTTTTCGTAAAGATATGCAAATTGTCTTGTTTCTTCCTGCCTTTCTCTCTGACATTTTCTTACCTATGCACATCTTTATACTCGTATGTTGTGTAGTTAGAATTACATATAGTTATTTGTATCTATATCATTATATATGTGTTTAAGTAAATACATTTAACGGTTTATTATACAGTTGTCTTCAGAAGGACATATGCCCCTTATGTTATTTCCTTTTAACAGTATGGATAAGTAGATCGTTCCGCATGACAGGTGTTTGTGGTGGTTGTGTATGTCAGGTGTCAAAAACGAACTTTTCAATGCTACTGTACGTCATAGGGTATTCTGGCGGTATACTGGTATCGATTGGGGAATTTTTATTTTTGTTTATTTTTATTTTATTTTATTTATTTTGTTTATTTAATTTAATTAATCTTATTTTGTTATTTTTCATTTTGTATTTTTTTATGTATTTTTTTTGTGTGTGTATGTGTGTGTGTGTTGTTTGTGTGTATGTGTGTGTTTGTGTGATGTAGTCGATAATGTTAAAGCGTTGAATTGTGATTATCATAGTGATTGATGCAGGTGGAGCTACTGGCAGCAGGGGGGGGGGGATAGCGTAACTTTATTTAAGATTAGTAATGTGATTAATTGGACAGCAGCGCCATTTTCGTGCCCGGTCTCTCTCTCTCTCTCTCTCTCTCTCTCTCTCTCTCTCTCTCTCTCTCTCTCTCTCTCTCTCTCTCTCTCTCTCTCTCTCTCTCTCTCTCTCTCTCTCTCTCTCTTGACCGTGTTTTTATCACTGAGATTGGTGTTGATATGTCTTATATGTATGTTACATGGCTTATTCATGTATCCTGATAGACAGACAAATAAGATTTTGAAAGACTGAAGGAGAGAGAGCGTAAGGGCCTTATTCACTTGATTCATAGAGCGCCATTCACTCGATTGTATTATTCACGCCGTCGCTGCAGTGCCTGGGTCGTTTTTCATTTTCTCGCATTTCCAGCTATTGAATAATCTCTTCTCGTCCTCAATCTTAGGCGGTTGGAGGAGGAGGCCCTCCGAGGGATCTGATCGCTATTGATTGATTTGTTTGTCGTGCGGATTTTTTTTTTTTTTTTTTTTTTTTTTTTTTTTGAGGGGAGAGGGAGGGGGGGAGAAGAGGAGAGTGAGAAAGGGAGAGAGAGGGAGGAGAGGGAGGAGAGAAGGAGGGCGAGAGAGCGAGGGGAGAGGGCGAGGGAGAGGGCGAGGAGAGGGAGGGCGAGGGCGAGGGCGAGGGCGAGGGAGGGGGAGAGGGGAGGAGAGGGCGAGGAGAGGGCGAGGAGAGGCGAGGGCGAGGGAGAGGGACGAGGGCGAGGGAGAGGGCGAGGGAGAGGGCCCCGAGGGAGAGAGGGCGAGGGAGAGGGCGAGGGCGAGGGCGAGGAGAGCGAGGGAGAGGGCGAGGGCGAGGGAGAGGGAGAGAGGGCGAGGGCGAGGCTGAGGGCGAGGGCGAGGGCCGAGGCGAGGGCGAGGGCGAGGGCGAGGGCGAGGGCGAGGCGAGGGCGAGGGCGAGGGCGAGGGCGAGGGCGAGGGCGAGGGCGAGAGGGCGAGGGCGAGGGCGAGGCGAGGGCGAGGGCGAGGGCGAGGGCCGAGGGCGAGGGCCCGAGGCGAGGAGCGAGGGCGAGGGCGAGGGCGAGGCGAGGCGAGGCGAGGGCGAGGGCGAGGGCGAGGCGCGAGGGCGAGGGCGAGGCGAGGGGAGGGCGAGAGAGGGAGAGGAGAGGGAGAGAGAGGGAGAGAGAGGAGAGAAGAGAGAGGAGAGAGAGGGAGAGAGAGGGAGAGAGAGAGAGAGGAGCAGAGAGGAGAGAGAGAGAGAGAGAGAGAGAGAGAGAGAGACCGAGAGATGAGAGAGAGAGAGAGAGAGAGAGAGAGAGAGAGAGAGAGAGAGAGAGAGAGAGAGAAAGAGAGAGAGATTGAGAGAGAGACTGAAACTTTCCGGGATCGTTATTTTCGCGTAAAAGGATACGTGATTTATTTTGTTTATTTTTTAGGGGGTGTATGGGGGGTTGGGGGATGTAAGTATGATTTCCTTTCGTGCAAATGAGGCTGGAAATGAGTGCGCAAATTACTGGCGATTATATGTTTTGTTTTGTTTATTTGTTAGTTTTTTTTTTTTTGCTTGTTTACGCCTTTGTCGTGTGAGAAATATATGTATATATGTATTTTTTTTTAGAAAGATGAATAACATGTGCTTTCTTTTTTCTCTCAACAGGTGGCTACCAATGCTGGCGGTGCGGTAGTGCAATGTCAAGATTTATGTAAGGTAAGATTAGGCTGTCTCGCAACGTTTAAGACTTCTGTGTAGGTTCGCGTTTCAGTTTGGGCTTCATTAATCTTGAAACGTGATTAATCTTGAAGCCTAGTGTGTTGGCGCGCACGTAGCGTTTTCATGTTTTGAAGTTTCCGCAGTGCATTTATAGTGTAAACCACTGTATTAGAGTGTATGCTTTACTGTAGTGTGGACTGGGTATATGGTTCGATTGTTGCAGTGCGAGAGGTTTTATTGCATCCCTGAAAGTTGTCAAGATGATTCAGGAAAGTTTGTTATTCATGTCTTGATCATTCATGTCTTGCCACGTGCACGGTTATGAATGCGTTAATATGCGCTAGGCTCGCTGTCTGCGTCCGAATATAGTATGAGCATTACGCAAGCGAAGCAAAAAAAATCGTTACGTTGCTAAAGGTCAGCAGAGTGGCACTTGTAAGGAAAGACGGACATAGTTCCCGCTGCCTGGCAATGCTGTTGCTACACTGCTGACTGTGCACGCGATCCAGCTCTTCGGAAAGGTTGCTAGTCATTAGTGTTTTTTAATTTGATTCGGAGGTCCTTTTGTAGAATAGCTATAGCTATAGCTTGAGGGAGAGGGAGAGGGAGAGGGAGAGGAGAGGGAGAGAGTGAGAGGAGAGAGGAGAGGGAGAGGGAGAGGGAGAGGAGAGGGAGGAGAGGGAGGAGGGAGAGGGAGAGGGAGAGGGGAGAGGGAGAGGGAGGAGAGAGAGGAGAGGAGAGAGAGAGAGAGAGAGAGAGAGAGAGAGAGAGAGAGAGAGTGAGAGAGTGAGGAGTGAGTGAGTGACGTGAGTGTGAGTGAGTGAGTGAGTGAGTGAGGTGAGTGCAGTAGTGAGTGAGTGAGTGAGTGAGTTGTGAGTGAGTGAGTGAGTTGAGTGAGTGAGTGAGGTGAGTGTGTGTGAGTGTGTGTGTGTGTGTGTGTGGTGTGTGTGTGTAAATGCACGTCTTTCTTGATTTATGTAAGAAATTACAAAGTTTCTTGAACTTCGCTTTTATCTCTCTTTCATTATCTTCCATTTTTTAAGAGTACTTTAGGATGGAACTTAAGGATGTTTTGAAGTATAAAGAGCCGCTGCATGATGCAGTTGCAGCCGTTTTACGTAAGAGCAGCTTTTGCCGAGGCGAGTTTACGGAAGTTTAACAACTGCCGAGACGAACTCCGTCACTGTAACAGAGTTGACGTCAGAGAAGAAAATGAGATTGTTGAAACGTTTTTCTTCGCTTTTGTTTTTAGCATTAAGCTTGGTTGTTTTCTGCAGTTAATTAATTACTCTCCCTTAGCGTCTGTTTCTGTGATTGTCGAGAGTGCGTTTGTTGACGTGTCCTTGTACTACACATGCACATGTATATATGTATATATATATATATAATATATATATATATATATATATATATATATATATATATATATAAATGTAAATATATACATGCATGCATACAAACATACATGCATACATACATGCATATATACATTCATGCATACATACATACATTCATACAAATACATACATACATACATACATGCAGACATGTATATAAACATACATACATACATATATAGACGTAGAGGCATAAATGCATGTATATAGGTATATACTATGTATGCATGTATATATGTATATCTGTATTTATGTATATACATTTATATATATGTATATGTATATACATATATCCATACATATATACATGCATATATAAATACATTAGAAAGGATGAATGAGAATGTATATATCCTCGTCAAAAACATTTATTTCTGATAAAGAGATATTCGAAACTGATCAAATATATCTCTTGTATTGTGAAAATATTTATTTTCATTCATACCTTTTTCTACATTTGCCAACAGGTTCATATGCATTTATACGTACGCAGATATTTACTTATATTACGTGCATATATACATATATACATACATGCATACATACATACATGCATACATACATGCATACACACATATACACACACACACACTCACACACTCACATACACACATAAATATATGTGTGTGTGTATGTATTTATTTATATATATATATATATATATATATATATATATATATATACTTATACATACATATATATATTTGATGTGTATGTGTCCCTTTGTGCATGCCTGTGTACGCCGCCCGCCGCTCTGGAGGAGGGAGTGCAGGTTGCAGGCCCGCTGTGACCTTCAGCTGACATTCAACCGGCCGGCGTATGGGTTCGAGGAAGCGGGTGGCCGAGACGCAGACGCCCGGCCGGAAAGGGGAGATCGCACGTCACTAATTAACTTCATCTTCGAATCGGGGAAGTCGGGATGTCGGAGAGGGAGGGGGAGGGAGGGGGGGGGGGGTCAGAGGCGATCGGGAACGCGGGGCTCGTGGTGCCACAGAGTCGAGTGTGCCTGACGCGATTTTTTATCATTATTATTATTATTTTTTTGTGTGATATATATTTCTTTTTTTTTCTTTTTTTTGTGTGTGGACGTTTATGAACCGTTTCAAGTCTCCCGCAGTTTTGATATCAGTTTCAGATGTATCGATCCTCACGCCCACCGGGAAAGTAAAAGGAAAGGGAAAAAAGAGAATGCGAAAAATAAATGACGGGATTGAAGAGGGGCTAGAAGGTCAAATGCACAGTGACAAACACATATTTTCTTTTATACCATATGTACGACGTGGAAGCATTATGTATAAACCCATATTCTGTGTCTGTGTGCGTGTGTGTGTGTGTGTGTGTGTGTGTTTGTGTGTTTGTTTGTGTTTTGTTTTTCTTTCATCCATGCTTATGTGTAATGGACAGTCACCTAAGGACTCGACGAAGATCTAGATTTTTTTACGATTCCTAAATACTTCCCCGAAGAGACGCGAGCGGGTACGCCGGGGGGGGGGGTCACGTCAAATTGCATGCCGGTGCACAGGGAGGGGGTAGGGGAGGAGGGGAGAGAAGAAGGGGGGGAGGGGGGAACAGGACAACAACTTGTGGCTCGTCGTCCATGGCTTTGTTTACCTGGCCCACTTTCCTGCATGGATTTGCGGGGGGTGGGGGAGGGGAGGGGGGGGGGGAGGGGATCCGACGGGCAAAAGGTTTTAGAATTTGCTGAATATTAGATGTGGTTGTGTTTCGTTTTGCGTTGTGTTGCTCGTTTTTTTTGTGTCTTTTAACGGTCTTATGTGTATGTTTGGTACTGTATACATTTTTTTTCCTTTCCTCGATTGTGTAGTTATAATTACGTCACTCCTTGGGTTCCTTATATATGTTGCTTGGGGTAGAACGCGGTAGCCGAGGGAAACCTGTGCGGGATTCGCCAGGGATTGGCAGTGCATTGCCAGCGCGGGAGGATGACACAGCGCAGCGCAAACATACAATGACAGTGCGGGTCAGGTGCGCGAGAACGTGAACTGCAGGTTTTATTACGTAGTTGCGAGGAAAGAACAGGGGCGGTATATTTAGCACGTTCATTTCTTGTTTGATTCTGCGCGGGTGTGGAACTGTATGTCCGTGTGCGCATGTGTATATGTGTGTATAGGTATGGGTATGGGTATGGGTTTGTGTGTGTGTGTGTGTGTGTGTGTGTGTGTGTGTGTGTGTGTGTGTGTGTGTGTGTGTGTGTGTGTGTGTGTGTCTACGTATGTTCGTCTTTTGTGACTAACTATGCACACCTCTTTTCTCTGGAATGTCTGCCTCGCTACGACTACCCGCGTTTGCATTTTTACGAGTGTGTGGAAATCAACGAGCGTGTGTTTACTGCAGGCCCGCGTGCTGCGAGCGTATCCAGGCGATTCGCTACGCACAAACTGTGTCACTCTGCCAGCTCGATATCTCCGGCCCGGCCTGACCTCGTAAACTTGAACCGCTCGGCCCGATAAGACCCTCGCCGACGCCGGAGAAGAAGCGGCTCAGCTGGAGATAAGGAGCGATTAGGCACGCTTTGATTCGTAACGATCGGATAATGAATGCTGCTGTGAAGGATTTCCTTTTTTTTGGTTCATTTAGGTTCCGGGGCCGCGGGGATTCGGGGGAGGCGGCGGACTTGGCGAGGGGGGTTGAAGTCCTTGGCGGTTGTGCGGGCTAATTGGTGATATGTTTTTCTTTGTGGGTGTAGACGTATGGGCGAAATCGAAGGTAGACAATTGCGTTATTCGTCCGTTGATTAGAAGCGAGAATAATTGGGTATTGATGTTGATGATGGCGGGTTATGGTAGTGAGGAAAAAAATATATATGTGATGATACCAAATACGTGTGATCACGTGTGGAATAGTTTTCGTTTATTTCGTTTAAGATCGCCCGTTCCGAATGGAGTAGGAAGAAGAGCAACTGGGTATTGACAGGCTTAACGAACGAAAGTAATGAAACGTCAATTTCAATGATCGCAGACCTTGTGATGTTTACTTTTATTTAATGAAGTTTTTCGTTCTTGTTTGTTTATTTTTTTATTTTTTTTACACGATAAGGGTATTACATGGAGTACAAAGAGCATGGAAATGAATATCGATTGAGAAATACTAATAAATATTCTTAATATGCTTATCAGGGAATCATTTTTGTACTGTGTATTCGACAGGTTAATTTACCCTCGACACAAAAGGAACAAGTTTTTTTTTTTTTTTTTTTTATAAACATACGTGCGTCTAGAGTATTTTCTACAAAGAATGAACAAAAAAAAAAAAAGGAATGCATATATAAAGAAGAAAATTAGTTACGCAAGAATTCTTTAACCGCCCCCTCTCCCAGTAACTCATTCCTCCAAGCGAGGACCCAGACACTCCTTATCATATCTCGCCTCTAATCACGGAAGGAGGTGGCTTCTCGGCCCAACGCGACGCCTGAAGAAAATGGAACAGATTTCGCGCTGATTTTTTGCACTTGCGAATCACGAACGACTGCGAGAGAGAGAGAGAGACGTCGCGGTGAGCACAGCCAGCGGTCCCCTTTGATGTGGGATTCTTTGTGTGTGGTGTTGCGTGCGCCTTGTTTTCCTCTGTGGGTTTCATGGACAGCGCCCGGCACAAGGCGAGGAGGGATATGCGAGCCGAGTGTGGATAGGGGCAGGGAGAGGGGTGGAAGGGATAAAGGGAGTGGAAGGGGCGGGGGGGGGGGTAAAGAGAGTGAGGAAGGATATAGAGAGGTTGGAGGGGGGGGGTAAAGGCAGTGAGGAAGGGATATAGAGATTGGAAATAAGAGAGTGGAAAAGGGGGATTAAGAGAGTGGAAAGGGGGGATAAAGAGAGTGGAAAGGGGGGATAAAGAGAGTGGAAAAGGGGGATAAAGAGAGTGGAAACGGGGATAAAGAGAGTGGAAAAAGGGGGATAAAGAGTGGAAAGGGTGGATAAAGAATGGGAGGAAGGGGATAAAGAGAGTGGAAACGGGGGATTACGAGAGTGGTAGGAAGGGATGAAGAGAGTGGAAAAGAGGGATAAAGTAAGTGGGAGGGTAGCCAGCGTCCGGCACTAGGCGAAATTTGGTAAATGAGCTAAGCTTGGATAGGTGCAGGGAGAGAGGTGGAAAGGGATAAATTGAGTGGAAAGGGCGGGGGGTAAAGAGAGTGCGAAGAAGAGATATAGAGAGTGGAAAGGTAGGGATAGAGTGAGTGGGAAGGTAGCCAGCGTGCGGTACAAGGTGAGGAAAGATATGTGAGCTGAGTTTGGATAGGGACAGGGAGGAGGAATGGAAGGGGATAGAGTGGAAACGGGGGGATAGAGAGAGTGGAAAAGGGGGAAAGAATGAGTGGGAGGGAAGTCAGCGTGCAGTACAAGGTGAGAAAGGATATGTGAGCTGAGTTTGGATAGAAAGAGGGAGAGGGATGGAAGGGGATAAAGAGAGTGGAAACGAGGGATAAAGAGAGTGGTAGGAAGGAATAAAGAGAGTAGAAAGGGATAGAGTGAAAAAGAGGATGGAAAGGGATAAACAGAGTGGAAAAGAGGATGGAAAGGAAGGATGAAGAGTGTGGGAAGGAAGGGGAAGGGAGGGAAAAGAATGAGGAATGAGGAAGGCACAGGGATTGTATAAATGCTAATTAGGTAGAAATTTGGGTTATCAGATAGCAGCATAACCCAACTATATCTGTAGCATACTTTTGGAGCATGCACGAGTATGGTTGCGTGCATGACTTGTTGACTTTTATACTTGATGCCTGTGGATATGGTTAAAGCCGTGCGTCGGTGTGCGTGAATGTATGCTTATGCTAATGCTTATGTGTCTGTGTGTGTATGTGTAAACGTGTATGCGTGTGTGTGTGTGTGTGTGTGGAGGGGGGGGGAGGGGGGAAGGTGTATGCGACCGGCGTTGATGTAAGTGTGGGCGTGCGTTTACATGAGATTACACGGCGGTTTTTTTTCGGTCGTATCCACGGAGTAAGGGCTGCGGGGACGCCCATACAAATGCCGTATTATGATTGCCTTATCAGCCATTCATAGAACAATGGCTGGCCGGGCCGCGAATGTTGATCCCCCACTGGAGACGCCGAGGGGCTGGAAATATGGAGGAGCAGTGGAAGGGTGGGGGTTGAGTGGGGTGGGTGGGGGAAGGAAATAGGAGAGGAAGGGAGGGAGTAGGAGAAAGGCGGAGGGGGGAGGGAATAGGAGGAAGATGGAGGAAGGGGAAGGAGTAGGAGAAAGGCGGGGAAGGGGAGGGAGTAGGAGAAAGGCGGAGGAGGGATGGAGTAGGGGAGGGTGGAGGACAGGGAAGGGAATAGGAGAAAGGCGGAGGGAGGGGGGGAATAGGGAGAAAGGCGGAGGAAGGAGGGGAATAGGAGAAAGGAGGGGAGAGGAGAGGGAGGAAGGAGATAGAGAAAGGGAGGATAGGGAAAGGCGGAGAAGCGGGGAGGGAATAGGGGAAAGGCGGAGGAAGGAAGGGAATAGGAGAAAGGCGGAGGAAGGAAGGAAATAGGGGAAAGGGAATAGAAAGGGAAAGAGTTATTGGAGAAAGGAGGGGAAAAAAGGGCATAGATAGGGAAGGGGAAGGCAGGGGAGACGAAGGGAGGGGATAGGAGAAAGGTGGAAGAAGGGGAATAGAAAGGGAAAA
>NW_020870680.1:370035-375035 GCF_003789085.1 Penaeus vannamei | reverse complement strand
TAGCAAGGATACTGATAATGATAATTATGAAGATGGTAAATATGATATTGGTGGGAATGATGATTATAGAAGTGTTGACAATGGTAAAAGTAATAGTGATTATAGTAACAATGATGATGATGATTATGATAAAGATAATTATTATAATAATGGTAATGATAGTAATGATAATGGTAATAATATTATTGATAATAATAATGATGGC
Source organism: Penaeus vannamei (assembly GCF_003789085.1). Lineage (NCBI taxonomy): Eukaryota > Metazoa > Arthropoda > Malacostraca > Decapoda > Penaeidae > Penaeus > Penaeus vannamei. The sequence goes on along the minus strand of NW_020870680.1, from coordinate 374,830 downwards.
GATGATGATTATTGTTATTATTAATATTATTATCATTATTATCATTATCGTTATTATTATTATTATTATTATTATTATTATTATTATTATTATTATTATTATTATTATTATTATTATTATTATTATTATTATTATTATTATTATTATTATTATTATTAAAATTAGTTAATATTATTATTGTTATTGTTAGTAATTATTGTCATTCCTACAAGTACTACTACTGCTGCTGCTACTAGTGTTATTGATTATGATTAATGAGTAATGGTAATAATAATATTAATGTTAATGATCATCATGATAATAGTAATGATTTTGGCAATAATGATGGGCATGGTAATCACGATGACGATGTTAATGATGATAGAATGGTAATTATAAAAGTGATAATAACAGAATGATGAGAATGGTAATTATAATAATGATATAACCAGAATGGAATGGTAATGATAATAGTGATAATAACCAGAAATGATGATAGAATGGTAATGATAATAGTGATTATAACCAGAAATGATAGCAACAGTCATGTTAATGGTGATTTAAAAGAGATAGTGGCATTACCGGATAGTAGAGCCAACGATCAAAAAAAAAAGTCACCCAAGATGAATCGTGATATGTTGGTCTTGTGATAAAAAGGATTGCGATCAATACACCGACTTGATCCCTCCTCTCCCCTCCCCCCCCCTTCCCCTCCCCGCGTGGAGAATATGACCTATGCAAAGAGACTCTGACTCATATTCTCTCAGGGCTCCGAGCTGTTTGTTTTTGCTTTTGTTTTTGTTTCTGTTTTTTTCGGATTTCTTTTTGTTTTTTGTTGCTGTTTCGTTTTTTTGTGGTTAAGATTTGAAGTTTTTTTGTGTGTGTTTGTTTGGGTGTGGTGTAAGGATGTTTGTTTGTTTGCTTTGACGTGGTATTCGGTTGGTGTTTTTGTTTTGTTGGTGAACGGGGGTAGTGTTGATGTTTTCTTTGTTATAGTTGTGTTTGGTAATTGTTGCGCTGGTAGTTTTTGTTATTTTAATAGTTGTGACCAGGGTCCATTATATATATATTTTTTCTCTGTTACGATCAAGTAAGTACTCTTGTAAACATGATATTTTTTCTTTGTTATGATCACTAATTCAAGTAAGTGCTCTTGTAAACTTGAAAAATATGTAGCCACCATCACCTGTGAATATCATTACCTCCTTGTGACACGATATTTTCGTTTCTCTAAATAAATCAATAAATAAAACTTTATAGATAGATAAATTGATAGATGATTAACCACATGACACTCACTAGCTTGTCCTTCATGACACGAACCTCTCGCACCTTTTCCCCCCGTGGTGCCATGAGCTCCCGTGGTGTCATGAGGAGAAGGGCGTCTCATGACAGCGAGATGCGGGATAACGTCAGCCAAAACCGCCCCTGGGCATCGACTGGGTTTCTCTGGCTCACTGGATCTCTCTCTCTCTCTCTTTCTGTTCTCTTTCTCTTTCTGTTCTCGCTTTCTCTGTCTCTGTCTCTTTCTCTTTCTCTTTCTCTCCTTCCCTTTGTCTTTCTCTTTCTTTCCCTTTGTCTTTGTCTTTCTCTTTCTTTCTCATTGTCTTTGTCTTTCTCTTTCTCTCTCTCTCTCTCTCTCTCTCTCTCTCTCTCTCCTCTCTCTCTCCTCTCTCTNACAAAACAAGGATAGAGATAGAGATAAGCAAAAAATAAAGAAGAAGAGAAAAAGAAAGTGACGAAGAGAAAGTTCCCTCTTTTTCCCATCATGCTGAGTAGTGCGCTTCCGAACGGGTGCCAGACAGAAAAAAAGAAGGAAAGGAATTCATCAGGACATGATACAACATTAGCCAACGTTTCATTCCATCAAGAGCAGCCATCAGGAGGTCTATGTAGGTTTTTGAGTTTCCAGAATCCGATTTGTGGCGTCGGAACATTTTGTGTTTGTTTACTTTTACTTCTTTTCTATTTGGTTTGTTCGAAGATGTCTGTGTTCGTGTCATGTTAGGAAGGTTAGAAAGAGGAGAGAGAGAGAAAGAGAGAGAGAGAGATAGATAGAGATAGAGAGATAGAGAGAGAGAGAGAGAGAGAGAGAGAGAGAGAGAGAGAGAGAGAGAGAGAGAGAGAGAGAGAGAGAGAGAGAGAGAGAGAGAGAGAGAGAGAGAGAGAGAGAGAGAGCGATAGCGATAGCGAGAGAGAGAGAGAGAGAGAGAGAGAGAGAGAGAGAGAGAGAGAGAGAGAGAGAGAGAGGAGAGAGAGAAATGAACAATGACGTTAACATGTCAGCATAGATAAATGAAACACAGTCTCTCTAGTCAACGCCTACATACGCATGCATAATTTAAACCCATGCAGCGTGTGTGTTTGTTTTGTGTGCATTTCATTTCAAAGAGATAGTGTATGTATGTGTGTGCGTATGTGTGTGTGTGTAACAGGAACAACGAAGGGAAGAGCAAGAAAACACACGAATACCATGTTCGTTGTTTTCTTGTTCTTCCTTCGTTGTTCCTGCTGCAGTCTATATGAATCCACACACACGTGCGTGTGTGTGTGTGTGTGTGTGTGTGTGTGTGTGTGTGTGTGTGTGTGTGTGTGTGTGTGTGTGTGTGTGTTTATATGTGTGTGTACTGTGTATGTGCGTTTTTGTGTATGTACGTGTCTATGTGTGTGTGCTTGTGAACTTGCATGCTTATATGCGATATGTCCTTGTGCACATATATATAAATATATCTAAAAATCAACACTCACATTTCACACCGTAAACACCATATAAGAAGAGCTCAGAAACATCCACATATTCAACCATCTACGCAGACATGCATGCAACACGACTATGGAAAGCGACATACAGCATTACCATACAAGACAGACATCTTAACACTCAAAAAAGGATTCTTCTCACGTCTAAGGATATCTCACTGTCTAGAAAATATGTTCGTAGCATTTAGACCACAATGCTGTTACTCGGGCAATTTTGTGTTTCTTGTAAGATGTATTATTTTACTTCTTTACTGTTATGTTGAAGCCAAGGGAAAAAGATATAGCGAGGAAATAACAATGAAGAGGATAGTGATAATCATGATGATAGTAATGATGATGATATGTTGATAATAGTAAGAACAGTTACGATGTTAATGATGTTTTTTAATGATGATAATAATGATGATGATGATGGCGATGATGATGATGAAAAATTAACAACAATAACGATAACTATGACAAAAATATATTTTATTATTATTTTTATTATTATTATTATTATTATTATTATTATTATTATTATATATATATATCATCATTATCATCATCATTATCATTCATCATCATCATCATCATCATCATCATCATCATCATCATCTTCATTATTACTATCATTATTACCATTTCGTTTTCTCATCTTTATTAATACTAATATAATGAAATAATAATGATAATGAAAGTAATGCACATAAATGCAAATAGTGATAATGATAATGGTAATATAACAGCAAAAAACAATAGCAAAACTATAACTTCAACAACAACAATAGTGAAAATGATAGTAGTAGTATAGCAGTAATGATAATGATGATGATGATTTTGAAAATGATAATAATGTAATGATAATAATAATAATATTAATAGCAATAATAAATTAATAGGAGTAATATAATGGTAAAAATGCTTAATGATAATGATAATGACAATGATGATTGATAATAATACAGATAATCACACTTTAAAAAATGACGAAAACAACAACAATAATAACAATAACCTCTACAAAAATATAAAGCTCTTGCGGCCGACCTCTGGAAAACGTAATTTTCATTGAAATGAACCGGAAATTAGAAAGGCATCGTGATATATATGCGGCGTGATTGCCCATTCCACTTCCTGCCAGAGATCTTACGGAGAAAGGAATTAGAAGAGAGAGAGAGAGAGAGAGAGAGAGAGAGGAGAGAGAGAGAGAGAGAGAGAGAGAGAGAGAGAGAGAGAGAGAGAGAGAGAGAGAGAGAGAGAGAGGGGGTGTGTGTGTTGGGGGGGGGGGGGGGGATGCCATAGCAACACACACATTCACACACAGAGCAAAGTAGGCATTTTATTCACACACACGCACAACACATATATATACAACACACACACACACATACACACACACACTCACACACACATCACAACACATATTATATATAATATATATATATATATATATATATATATATATATATATATATATGTATATATGTATGTATGTATATATACGTATATGAAAATCGTATTCTCACACACACATACTTATACGTATAAAATACACTTATATTAACAATTTACCATTTCCGTCTCCCTCCGTCCCCTGCTTCCCCCCCCCACCCCACCCCACCCCTTTCCTTCACCAGAGAGCATGAAGTCGAACCGTCACCAGTCCAGTCTCGCGCGCCGTCCCCTGCAGCGCAACTTCGCAACGCTTCTGTGACTCCTTTCTCCTGCCTGACGCCCTGGTTTCTTATTCTCTAAGGCTCATAAGATCCTTTGCATAAATAATGGCTCATACATCCCGCGGAAGGGGAGGAGTGGCGAGTGGCAGCCCGTGAAGAATTAATGATTTTTGTGTCAAGGGCTTTTGGAAGGGTGGCCTCCGTTGCTTTTGCAATTGTTGCCGGCGTTTCTGTTATTATCATTATTGTTGCTGTTATTCTGGTTATTGCAGTTATCGTTGTTATTAGTATTGGTATTATCATCCTTCTTATTATCATCATTATTATTATTGTTATTATTTGTAGTAGTTGTGGTAGTAGTAGTTTATAATTATCATCATGGTCTTTATAATCATTAT
>NW_020870680.1:350035-357535 GCF_003789085.1 Penaeus vannamei | reverse complement strand
GCATTATAAGCATCGCGGAGGTTTGGGTGAGGCTTCCCCTCTCCCCCTCTCTCTCTCTCTACCCTCCCCCCGTTCTTCTCATCCTCTCCCGCCTTCTCACCCTCCTTTCTCCCACCTTCTCCCCTCTCTCCTCACCCCCCCTGGTTTCCCACCCTATCCTCTCCCCTCTCCACCTCTCTCCCATCCTCCCCGCCATCTCCACCCACTCCCACCTCCTCACCTGCCCGCCCCCTTCTTTCTCACCTTCTCCTACCCTCTTCCCTCTCACCTCTCCTCTCCCCTCCTCTCTCCTCTCTGCCTTCCGCACCTTGTCTTATAGGCAGGGGATGGGAATGAGGAGGAGGAGGAGGAGGAGAAGGGGAACGAAAAGAGAAGGAGAAGGAGGAGAAAGAGAACGAAAAGAGAAGGAGATAGGAGGAGAAAGAGAGAGTGAAGAGAACTAGGAGGAGTGTGAGAGTGAGTGGAAGGGTAGGGGCCAAGGAGACGGGGAGAGTAAGTGAGGGGAGAGGAAGGGGGCATGAGACGGGGAGAGTAAGTGGGGAGAGGAAGGGGGGGTAATGGTAAGGGGCGTGGGTGATATACGTGCCCGCCCACCTGGAGTAAACACCTTTGCAAAACACGTGGCCGTAACAATATTCGTCGGTGCGTCATTCCCAGAAACTGTAACGTGTTTTAGTAAATCTCTCTTGTATTGCCTTTGGCTGTTCACTCCTTGGTGTTTTTTTCTCTCTCAGTCTTTAAAGGAAATATTTTATCTTTAAATTCTTCCCTCATATCTGTTGTCTTCTCCTTTTCTCTTTATTATTTGTTTTTGTTTTTTGTTTTCTTTTGTTTTTCTTTTCTTTATATTTTTTGGGGGTGGGGGTTCATCTGTTTCCTTTCTTTATTTTGGAGAACTCGACATATTCTTATGTTCCTCTTCCTCCTCCTCCTCCATCCCCTTCCTCCTCCATTCCTTCCCCCCACCCCCTCTTCCTCCTCCATCCCCTTCCTCCTCCACCCCCTTCCTCCTCCCACCCCCCTTCCTCCTCCTCCCCCCTCCTCTCCCTCCCCCCTCTCCTCCTCTCCCTCCTCTTCCTCCTCCTCACCCTAATGAACGGTATCCCGTAATAAAGATCAGATTTTCGATAACCAGAAATTTGATCAAAACGTTCAATTCCCCTTCTATCGAGTTCGTCACAGAATAGGCACGTGCGGAGCTTTTCTTTTCTTTTGGCTTTTGTTTTATATGTATGTATGTATATATATGTATATGTATATATATATATATATATATATATATATATATATATATATATATATATATGTATATATGTATATATGTATATATGTATATATGTATATATATGTATATATATATATATATATATATATATATATATATATATATATATGTGTGTGTGTGTGTGTGTGTGTGTGTGTGTGTGTGTGTGTGTGTGTGTGTGTGTGTGTGTGTGTGTGTGTGTGTGTGTGTGTGTGTGTGTGTATGTATGTATGTATGTATGTATGTATGTATTTGTATATATATTATATATGTATATATATAATATATATATATATATATATATATATATATAATGTATAGATATATTTTACTTTATTTTTTATCTTTTCTTTTGTATTTTGTTTTATTTTGTTTTTTTTTTGGTTAACTTTATTTCTTCTTTTCTTTTTCGTTTATTTTATTTTCATTTTTCTCTTTTTTTATATTTCTATTTTTTATTTTATTTTACGATATATTGTCTTTTATTTTATTTTTTTCCTTTTACACACACACACACACACACACACACACACACACACACACACACACCCACACACACACAATATATATATATATTATATTACATATATATATATATATATATATATATATATACATATATTATATATACACATATTACATATATACATACATATACATAATATACATATACACACACACATAATATACATATGTATATATATATATATATATAATATTATATATATATATATATATATGTGTGTGATGTGTGTGTGTGTGTGTGTGTGTGTGTGTGTGTGTGTGTGTGTGTATGTATGTATGTATGTATGTATGTATATATATGTATGTATGTATTTGTATATATATATGATATATATAATGTATAGATACATTTTACTTTATTTTTTATCTTTTCTTTTGTATTTTGTTTTATTTTGTTTTTATTTTGGTTAACTTTATTTCTTCTTTTCTTTTCGTTTATTTTTATTTTCATTTTTTCTCTTTTCTTTTTATTTTCTATTTTTTTATTTATTTTACGATATATTGTCTTTATTTTATTTTTTTTTTTCCTTTTACACACACACACACACACACACACACACACACCACACACCACACACACACACACACACACACACACACACACACACACACACACCCACACACACACACACACACACACAATATTTTTGTATTATTAAATGGTAATTATTACGCTGTCATCATGCTTGAATTATTTCGGGAAATGTGGCTTTGCTTCGGAGCATTTCGTTTGGTATGCGGGTGTTCTGTGTCGTCACTCATTTAGTCATATTCTTTTGATTTTTTCTGCCTTATATTTACTCGTTTTGCCGCCATCTCTTGTAGCGCCTTTCAGCAATTCTTTATTTATTTATTTATTGCATTGTTTATTCATCGTCTTTCTGTTCAATAGCTTTTATTCATCGTCGTTTTATCCATAATGATTTATTGACCTTCTATTGCCCTCTGGCATTCACTAGTTACTTGTCTTCTTTCTTCTGTCTACAATATTTTATTAAGTATCTTTCATTGGCGACTTTTTTACTCGCCATCTTTCCATTCACTACTTTCTTAGTCATTATTGTTTATCACAGTCTTTTATTATCCATCTTCCCATTCACTGTTTCTTATCCGGGTCGGGGCGGGTCGGGGCTGGGTGGGGGCGGGGCGGGGTGGGGCGGGGCGGGTCGGGAGGGCTAGGTGGGGCGGGCGGAGCGTGGATTGGTGTGGGTGACGGGTATTGACAGGCAATGTCACCCCGCGGATCATCTGCGAGGGGCTGATGGGGCCTTTGGATGTGTGCCAGGTGCGAGGGGGTTGGGGTGAGGAAGGGGGTGGGGTTGGAGCGGGGGGAGGGGATGGGGTTGGGGTAGGGTAGCGATGGGGAAGGGGTGGACTCCATGAGGATGGATGGGGACTCGGGAGGAAGGGATGGGAAGGGTTTGGGGTGGGGAATTTTTTGGGAAAGGGTTGGGGAATGAGTTCGGGATTGCCCACTACTCCACCCCGGTGCGGGAGTGGGGTGGCGTTTGGTTTAGTGGGGTCGGGGTGGCACTCGCTATGCAGTGATGCGTTGCGGTTTTGGGGATTGGCAAATCGGGTTAGACCAAAGGGAAAGGCGGTGCGCGGTTGGGATAGGGCCAGTGCGCGAGGGGAAGGAACCGAACGGGAACGAGACAGTACGACTGGAGGCCAGGCGGGAAAGAGAACGGGAGGGAAGGAAGGAAAGGTGCATTGAGCGTTGGGGCGGGAAGGGAGGACGCGGAGCCGGCGAATGGGGGTACTAGGTGGAGTAAATGAGGATAGGTGTGTTGAGACCGGACGGAAATGGGGATGGCGTCCGAAGTGGGCTGGCCCGGTCGGACGCGCGTCCCGCTGTTGCCCGCGATGCGTGGTCGTCTCTGTTGCTGGTTTTAATTTGCCTTTTTTCTTGTTATTTGATTTTTTTTTCCATTGTTCATTGTTTCGTTATTCCACAGGTTCGTATGTTACTTGTATCTTGTTGTTTTTGTATATTTGTCAAGCTTATTTTCTTGCTTCCCGTCCTCCCTTTGGCTCCGCGGACATCCTTTTGAAATTTATAGCAGCCAGGATTTAGTAAATTTTTAGTGATAACTTAGAAATACGGACATTGGAAGCGAGCAGAGCAAGGAAGCGGAGGGGAGACGCGGGAGGAGCGCGCGACGACGGCGGAGGGGACGGGGCAGGCCAGGCCGCCGGCCCGACCCGCGGCCCGAGGAGAGCCGACAGAGGGGCCAGGAGAGGGCGAGGAGCAGGGCGAGTGACCGAGGGAGACGAGCCGGTCTGGAGGACGAGGGGAGAGAGGGAGGAGATCGGGGAGCGAGAGGGGAGCGGGGGGAGCGAGGGAGGGAGAGAGAGGAGAGGCCAGAGGGAGAGAGGCAGAGGAGAGGAGAGAGATTGAGATAGATGAGAGTGAGATGAGATGAGATGAGACTGAGATGAGATGAGATGAGTGAGATCGTGAGCATGCAGATGAGAGGCAGATGAGATTAGACTTTGAGATGAGCATGAGATAGATGAGATGACGAGTGAGATGAGATGAGGAAAAGAGAGAGAGAGGAAAAGAGAAGAGAACAGAGAGATACGGAAAAAGAAAACGCAGAAGGAAGCATGAGGCAACAACGACGAAAGAGAAGACGGGAGGGAAAAAGCAAGCACGGAGAACGAGAAGACGAGTGAGGAAAAGCGAACAGGCGGAGGACAGAGAATGAGGAAAAAGAGAGAAAGCCAAGCCAGAACAGAGAGATGAGGCGACAAAGAAGAAGGACGAAGCATGAGGAAAAAGAAGAGAAGAGATGAGGAAGAGAGAGAAGATATTGAGGGAAAAGAGAAGAGAAACGAGGAGAAGAGAAGATGAGAAGAGAAGAGAGATGACAGCAACCAGAAACGAGAAGAGAGAGAGAAAGAGAAGCGAGAAGAATGGAGGAAAAAGAAAGAAGATGAGAGGGGAAACAGAGAAGGAGGAAGAGATGAGAAAAGAGAAAGAGAAAGAAAGATAGGAAGAAGAGAAGAGAAAGACGATGAGAAAGAGAAGAGAAGAGATGATGGAACGAGAGAAGAAAGAAGATGAAGGAAAAGAGAAGAAGAGAGATTGAAGAGAAGAGATGAGGCGGAAAAGAAGAGAGAGATGAGAAAAGAGAAGAGAAGAGATGAGGAAAAAGAGATGAGAAGAGATGAGAGACAAAGAGAAGAGAAGAGATGAGAAAGATGAGAGAAGAGATGAGCGAAAGAGAAGAGAAGAAGGAGGAAAAGAGAAGAGAAGAGATGAGAAAAGAGAAGAGAAGAGATGACGGAAGCAGAGAAGAGAAGAGATGAGGAAAAGAGAAGAGAGAGATGAGGAAAGAGAAAGGAAGAGATGAGGAAAAGAAGAGAAGAGAGATGAGGGAAAGAGAGAGAAGAGCATGAGGAAAAGAGAACGAGAAACAGAGGAAAGAAAAGAAGAGAAAGAAAGAAGCGAGAAGAGAGAGGGAGAAACGAATCAATGGAAGAGAAAAAAGGAGAGAGGAGAAAAGAAAAGGGGAACAGAGAAGAGAAAGGAGGACAGGTGAAAGAAGAGAAGAGGAGAAATGAAACGATAAGAGAGGGAAAAGAAAAAAAAAGAAGAAAAGAATAGAGCAAAGGAAAGAATGGAAGGGAGGAAGCGAAAATAGAAATGGAAAGAAAAGAAGGGAGAGGACGAAAGACGAAAGAAAAGAAGATAAGGAAGGAAGAGTGACAGGAGCGAAGAGGAGAGGAAATGGTCCCGTATTTCAGTATGCAGAATAGATGCATGTATTGCAGGAAAGGGAAACGCAATGGGTGATATACCATAACAGGAATCTTGTGCAAGCGGACGTTGCAGGCTGCAATTCGAGCGCATATTGTAAGAGCATTAGAAATTTATTTGCGTGCGTGCTTTTTTTTTTGGGGGGGGGGGGTGTCAGTTTTTTTTATGCGACATGCCCTGTTCTAATCGACGATTATTGACTGTATTTCAGGTCATTTTTTTGGTAGTTTTTTCATGATTTAGTATCGTCGTCGTCCATCGTCACCACCAACACCAACACCAACACCAACACCACCAAACCATTTCGTATATTTTTGATATATTCTGTGCAAATATTGCGTGATCTCGGTACTGCACAATGACGTATTCCAGAGTGATGAATAATGCTAATTTGTTATACTTTTGATTATCCGCCAAGGTGATAATCCATTATAGAAGATACAAAAGTGGGTTGAATGACATATCATTATTAATTATTATTACTGTCGTCCTCTCTTCCGCCTCCTCCCCTCTCCACTACACCTCCTCCTCCTCCTCTCCTCCTCCTCCTCCTCCTCCTCCTCTCCTTCTTCTCTTTGCCACCACCACCTCCTCCTTCCTTTACCACCACCTCCTTCTTCCTTTCTGTACTACCCTCCTCCTCTACCTACCACCTCCTCCTCCTCCTCCTCTGCCACCACCTCCTCCTCCTTCACTTCCTCCTGCCTCCTCCTTCCTCTCCTCCTCCTCCTTCCCCTCCTCTTCTTCTTCCTCATCTTCTCCCAATCCTTCTTCTCCCTCTCCTCCTCCAACCTCCCCATTTCCGCCTGCCACCACCGCCACCACCAACCATTATCGCACCCGAAGACGAGGGATGGTGCGCTGCCCTTCCTTATGAACGGCGGAAATCCTGCCGGCGGAGAGGCGTTGAGCGTCGTCTGCGTGATGGCTGGAGCCAGTTTTTGTCGGCCCTTTCTCCTCTAAAGGGCATGATGTGTGGTGGTGTGTGTGTGTGTGTGTGTGTGTGTGTGTGTGTGTGTGTGTGTGTGTGTGTGTGTGTGTGTGTGTGTGTGTGTGTGCTGTGTGTGTGTGTGGTGTGTGTGTGTGTGTGTGTGGTGTGTTGTGTGGTGTGTGTGTGTGTGTGTGTGTGTATGTATGTGTGCGTGTATTTGTATGTATGTATGTATGTTTGTGTGTGTGTGTGTTGTGTGTGCTTGTATGTATGTATGAATGTATGTATGTATGGATGTGTGTGTGTGTGTGTGCTGTGTGTTTATGTACTGCCATGTATGCTATATATATTTGTTGCCTGTGTTTATTCTGCTTGTGTTATATTTATTGATTTATTGATCTATTATCTATCTATATAGATATAGCATAAATATTTAGTCTGCCAAGGGAGAAGGGAGAGGGAGAGGAGAGAGCAGAGAGAGAGAGAGAGAGAGAGAGGAGAGAGAGAGGGGAGAGGGAGACGGGAGAGGCGAGAGGCCGAGAGGAGAGGCGAGAGGAGAGGGGAAGAGGAGAGGGAGTGAGGGGACGGCAGAGAGAGGCGAGAGGAGAGGGAGAGGGAGAGGAGAGAGAGAGAGACGAGCAGAGAGAGAGAGCAGAGAGAGAGAGAGAGCACGAGAACAGAGAGACGAGAGAGAACGAAGATCGATTACCCGAGAGCAGAAGGAGGAGCGGATGAAGAGAGAGGAGACGATAAGAGGACGAGACAGAGGAAGGGAGAGAAGAAGAAGAAGAAGAAAGAAGAAAAAGAAGAGAAGAAGAAGAAGAAGAAGAAGAAAAAGAAGAAAGAAGAAGAAGAAGAAAGAAAGAAGAAGAAGCAGAAGAGAAGAAGAAGAGGGGAAGAAGAGAGGGGAAAGAAGAAGATATAAGAGAAAAAGCGGAGACGAGAGACAGAAGAAGGGAAGAGAGCAAGAGAGAAGCGTGGGAAGAGAGATGAAGAGACCTATCCAGCGGAAAC
>NW_020870680.1:341098-343930 GCF_003789085.1 Penaeus vannamei | reverse complement strand
CGCAGAGCGAAGAGCCCTTGCCTGGTTCCCCTGACTTCGGCGTGTAAAAGCCACGGCGAAGCAGATACCCTGTAGTGGTTGGCGGTGACGCTCGCGGGTTGTGGTTGGCCGGTTTTTTGACGGCATGTGTTGGCGGGTTGACGCTTTCGTGGGTTGGTGCGGTGGCGGCTGTGGTGTGGGGTGACGCTGTGGTTGGCGGTTGACGCTGTGGGTTGGCGGGTGACGCTGTGGTTGGCGGGGGGTGACGGCTGTGCGTTGACGGTTGACGCTGTGGTTGGCGGTGACGCGCGTGTGGTTGACGGTGACGCTGTGGTTGACGGTGACGCTGTGGTTGACGGTGACGCTGTGGTTGACGGTGACGCTGCTGTGACGGGTTGTTGCTTTTTGAAGACGTAACGGTTGTGTTTATGGAGCTCTGTTGGCGGAGTGCGAGTCGGTTGTGTCCGTTTTGTGAAAATGGGTCTGTGGTTGGGGACGAGACGTGGCTGGCTGGCCCTTTGATCGATTTTTTGCTTTTCGTTTTGTGGTCTAGCAGCTGGTTCTGATAAAAAAGCCATTACTTGTGAATTAGTGAAATAATGAGAGCGGACGTGCGAGGTCTTTGAACTGTCAGTGGAGGCATTACGTAACGCGTTGTTGCCCGTGTGATGTGTCGACCTCTGGACGCCAGTGATCGTAGCTTGACTTCCGTGGGGTTGTGGGGATCTACGCTCTCCGAGGTGAATATACGGTCTGTTGTGTTGTGCCTTTTTATTTATCCTTTTTTTTATAGTTTTCGTTGTTCTTTTACTTCTTGTTGCCGGCAGCGGACATGTTCTTTTTTTCTTATTTATTCTATTTGTTATAATTTTTATATTTCTTTCGTTGTTTATTCTTGTTGTCGGCTGCGGACGTGGTCTGTTTTTTTTCTTATTTGTTTAATCCTCTATTTGTTATAATTTTTATATTTCTTTCGTTGTTTACTCATGTTGTCGGCAGCGGACGTGATCTGTTTTATTTTCCCCTTTATTTAATCATCGCGTAGATTTGGACACGTGATGGATAGAAGAGATGGGTGTAAAATAGCACGCTAACGTTCTTCACATTTTTGATAGCCGTGGGTCGTAGGCGTTGTGGGCGGTGGCCTTGGTGGTCGTCGCAAGGGGAGGTCTGGGGCGGCCGGTGGGGGGTGAGGGTGGAAAGTATCTGTTACCTTGTGACGTCAGAAACTAGCACGTTGGTCGTATATCTGGTCGTCTTGGTTGCATATCTTTAATGTGAAAAGCTTTGTCCCCTGTCGGGGCGCCGGGCCGTCCTTGGTGGCCCACTTCCTCCCTCCCCTTCTTCTCCCCTTTCCTCCCCCTCTGCCTCTTTCCTCTCCTCCTATCTACCCTCCCCTCTCCAATCTGTTTCTCCCCTCCCTTCCCTTCACTTCTCCCCTCCCCTCCCCTCCCCTCTCTTTCCTCTTTCCTCCTCTCTCTCTCTTCTTTCCCTTTCCTCCTCTGTTCCTCTCTTCTTTTCCCTTTCCTCCGTCCCTTCCTCTCTTCACTTTCCCTTTCCTCCTCCCTTCCTCTCGTTGTTCTCTTTCTCCCCGACTTCTCTTCCATCCTGCACTCGTTTTACTTACGCATTCCCCTCGGATCTTTTTGCTCTTGAGGGGGGGGGAGGGGGGTATCATGACAGAGATACTTCTTTCGTGTCCAATATTGTTGGTACACGGTAAAGTGCCCTGGATGTGTGGTCGGCCCCTGATATGTATGGATGTGTGTTGTGTGTGTGTGTGTGTGGTGTGTGTGGTGTGTGTGTGTGTGTGTGTGTGTGTGTGGTTGTGGTGTGGTTGTGTGTGTGTGGTGTGGGTAGTGTGTGTGTGTGTGTTGTCGTGGCGTGCACGGGCATTTATGGTGATATATGTAGTGTGCGTATATAGTTTTATGTGTATTGAGGTGGTTATAGATCGGATGGGATAGCGCGCTGTATGTGTATATGCAAATTTAGAATGTGTATTGTACGATATATAGTGTGTGTATAGTTATTACTGTATGGCAGTTGTAGTATGTTTACATTCTAGTGTATATTACATGTAATGTATATATAACATATATGTGTGTGTGTGTATGCTCGTATATAGTATGTGTAATTATATGTATGTATGCTATGTATGTATGTTGGTTGTTATGTGTGTGATAGTATATAGTATATAGTGATGATTGTGTCATGGTATATAGTAATGTATATATAGATGTGTATTATAGTGTATATAGTGAGGTATGGGTATATAGTGGGGTTGAGTAGTGATAGGAGTGAAGTATATATAGTAGTATAGTGTACCACAGTACGTGTCGGTGGGGTATAGATAAACATAATTATATAAACTAGGTGTATGTATAAATAGTGATATTAGTGTGTGACATGTGACATGTACAATAGGATGCTGTCCGTATGTATAAAAAATAAGTGGTATAGTTGATTATCTATATGAATATATATAGTCTATAGTGTGTGTATATCTACTCTATCTATCTTACATATACTATATACTATGAGTATATAATATTAAGCATATATGTGATTCTATATACCACACATATACACCATATATTATACTTAGCGCGACATACAATATATATAGTATACTTCGCCCGAGCTATAGGCTTATCACTGCTGGATACTTATAAATACTCCATGATTTATATATTACTGCTGTGGGTAGGCTAGATACATTGCTATACATATTTATACATTATGTATACATTATACCTTACATTATATATACATAATAAATTAAAATATATGTATGTAGCTATATATATTTCTCATATATATCTTAATGTATATGTATATATATGGTACTAT
>NW_020870680.1:333598-336098 GCF_003789085.1 Penaeus vannamei | reverse complement strand
CTCACGATTTCTCTATTTCTCTCCATCTTTCTTTCTCATCCTTTCTTTCAATTTTTTCTTTCAGTCTTTTCTTTCCTCCCTTCCCTTTCTCTCTCTTTTTCTGACTCTTTTTCTCTTTCTCCCTCTCTCTCTCTCTATATATATATTTCTCTTTTTTCTCTCCTTGGTTTTTTCTCCATAATTTCCTTATCTTTCAATTTTCTTTATTTCTCGTTTTTGTGTGTGCACACACACACACACACACACACACACACAACACACAACACACACACCACACACACACACACACACACACACACACACCACACACCACACACACACCACACACACACACACACACAACACACACACATACACACATACATCTCTCTCTCTCTCTTCTCTTCTCTCTCTCTCTCTCTCTCTCTCTCTCTCTCTCTCTCTCTCTCTCTCTCTCTCTCTCTTTCTCTTTCTCTTTCTCTTTCTCTTTCTCTTTTTCTCTCTCTCTCTCTCTCTTCTCTCTCTCTCTCTTCTCTCTCTCTCTCTCTCTCTCTCTCTCCTCTCTCTCTCTCTCGCTATATATATATATATATATATATATATATATATATATATATACATAAGAGAGAGAGAAATATATAAGTAGATATAGAGAAAGAAAGAAAGAAAGAAAGGAAAATGTAGAGAAAGAACAGAGGGAGGGAATATGCTTCCATTATTTCACATTAATTCCCTGCGTCATTCATGGGGATGTTTGGGGAAAATTTAGGTGCCGATATTTTCCGGGGATATAATTACCTACAACGCTTTTATGTCTGACTCACATGGAATTGCTGAAATGTATAATCAACTATTTTTCGTGTTTTTTTTCATTGCTTCGTTGGTTTCATTTTTTTTCCTTTTTCTGTCTCTCATTTTCTTTTTTCTGTTTGCTTTCTTTAAATTTCATGTACGTGTGATTTTTTTTCCTTCCTCGCATTTGATCTCCGTTTTGTGATGTCTCATCTGTGTTTTTTATTTCCCTCTTTTCATTACTAGTTTCCTTTTATTATCAGTTCGTGTGTCTCCCTTGTTGCCGTTCGAGAGTATGTGGCGTCGAAATCCACGGACTTTTCACTCCTTGTTTCAACTTACCCCATCTCGGAGTGCCGTGTGATACAGTCATGAAGTTACATTTCGTATGAGGTACAAATGTGGCTGTTTTACCTGATGTAATCGTGTTATGTCCTAAATGTGTAATAAAATTTCCTGATATAATTTCATGATCTCATTCCAAATGGGTAGCCAGCCGGGTGGCGGATAAAATACAGAACTGTGCTCTTCCTTTTATGGTGTTTTGGAGGGTTTGCGTGTGTGGGGCGCTCGGTTGCCGGAGTGTGAGGACGTGTAGGTACGCTAAGGAGCACTGCACATGTCAGGTCCTGTCGATGGGTCTTGGGTTGGGATCCCAAGGAGGTTTAGGGCAAGGTTGTTACCAAGGAGGTTTATGTTTTTGGGAGCGTTGGTTAGTGTGATCGTTGGTTGGTTGGTTAGCAGGATAAGTCAAAAAGTTATGAGGAGATTTTTTAATGAAGTCTTTATCAGAGGTGTGTCTTAGCCCGACTTAGATGCCATTAAATTTTGGTGGTGATACGGTTCATGATCCGAATCCTGCGCAGGATAAATGAAAAAGTTATGAACAGATTATTATGATTTTTTTTCTTTTACGAGAGGGGTGTCTTAGGCCAACTTAGATGCCATGATTCATTAGTATTGCGAGAAAGAGAAACACGGACGTCACCGGTGTGCTTGAGAAAGAGGTGATTTTAATGTAATTCTGCAAGTGTGAAGGTTTTTATTGCCTTGGCGGAGGTAAGCGCTCGCTGAGTGCTTCTCGTTTTGGTTATGTTATTATTATTGTTGTTATTTATTATTATGTTTTAGAATTATCATTGTTATTATCATTCGTCGTCGTCGTCGTCGTCTCATCGTTATCATCATCATCATTGATGTTTTACTGTTAGTGATGTTATTGTTACTGTTATTGTTAATGCTACTACTAATAATGATGACAATGATAGCAATAACAATAATAATAATAATAATGATAATAGTGATGATAATAATAATGGATAATTGATAATGATAATAGTGATGATAATAATATTGTTATTTATTATTATTATTATTATTATTATTATTGTTGTTATTATTAATTATTATTATATTATTTTATTATTATTATTATTATTATTATTATTATTGTTGTTGTTATTTTTATTATTATTTTATTATTAATTATTATTATTATTATTATTATTATTTATTATTATTATTATTATTATTATTATTATTATTATTATTATTATTATTATTATTATTATTTATTATTATATTATTATTATTTTAATATTATTATTATGTATTTATTATTATTTTTATTATTATTTTATTATTAATATTATTATTATTAATTATTATTATTATTATTATTATTAATTATTATTATTATTATTATTATTATTACTACTAACTACTACTA
>NW_020870680.1:305371-315371 GCF_003789085.1 Penaeus vannamei | reverse complement strand
AAGGCAGCATGAAGTAGTAAGCGTGTTCGAGTCGCAGTAGTATGTGGTGACGTAGGTATGGCGATGAGATTGGGATTAAAGACCACTAGAAAAAGGCAGCCTCTGTAGTATTCGTAAGGTGTAGTAGTATGTGGTGACGTAGGCATGGCGGCGAGGGGAGGGTTGAAGACCACTTCGAAAAGGAAGGCAGCGGAAGCAGTGGTCGCAGTGGCAGTAGCTTGGAAGATTCGGTCTTGATATTTTGTCTGAGAAAATGGCAACGTTTTGAGTGGTTTTCCTTTTTTTCTTGGTTACTTATTTTCTTGCTATCTGTTTTCTTCAGCATTATCTCTTTATACTTTTCTCATTCTTTATATCCGTTTCTTCATGATCCTTCTTTTCATTTGTCTTTCATCTTTCTTCTTTTTTATGATTTCCTTCCTCGCCGTCTTTCATCCCCGTTTACGTTGCGGCAAAGGAACCCGATCAAGTGCGAAAAGTTATACGGAAATGCTATCACGTGTGAGTAATGTGGTTATGGAAACGACCCGTGGAAGCGATTGCAAAAGACGCCATTTTTTATTTAACAAACTTTGGGCGACGTAAAGGGGATTATTGAGGTTGGAAATAGCTCCAGATGCAACATAACGTCAGTATTGATATTTTTCCTTTCTTTTTTTTTCTTCTTCCTCCTCCTCTTCTCTTTTTTTTCTTTTGTTCATCCTTCAGGCATCTCATGTATGAGCTCGAGATTTAGCTCTCTAAAAATAGTGGCTAAGATGTTTTTTTTTAAAGGAAATTGTCTGACGTTGTTACATCGTCCTTGGTTTGTTGATTTGATTATTATTATTTTTAGATATTGCATGTAGAGTCAAATGTCGCGTTTATTTTTTAAAATAATTTTATGAATATATCGAAATGGGGAATTTGAGGCCCCCCCAGAAAAATCCCCCCCCCCCGTTTTTTCTGAGTAAGGTGGAATAATCTCTTTTCCAAGCCAAAACCTGCAGCCCGAGAGAGGCCGGTGAACACTTCTTTTTCGCCCTCTAATGTTAACGTTGTTTTCACGCTTCAGTAAATCAAATACGGTAGGGACGACGAAGAAGCGAGGAACGAAAAATTCAAAGGATAAGAATGCAAGGGTGGCGAGCAGAAGTCGCAAGAACGAGAGAGAAAAAGAGAGAAGAATGAAAGAAAAAGAATTGTTGGTGGTGCGCTTTTATATCGCTTTGCATCTTCTCGTTCTCATTTTTTCCTTCTCTTTTCTCCCACCCTTCTTATCTCTCCCTGTTCCCTCTCTGCTTTTCCTCCCTCCCCTACTTTCTCTTTCTTTCTATTCCGCCTATCCTTCCTCTCCCTTTCTCCCTCCCCCTCTTATCTCCCACCTTTCCTCCCCCTCTCCTCTCCGCCTATCTTCTCTCCCTTTCTCCTCCCCCTCTTATCACCCACATTTCTTCCCCTCTCCCTCCCCCACCCCTTCCCCTCCTTTCCCTCTCCCCCCTCCTTCCTCGCTATTCCTTCCCTCTTCCATTTTCTCCTCTCCTCCCCTTTCCTTTTGTCTTTTGCTTCCCCCTCTTTCCTTCCTCCTTCCTTTTCCATCCAACCTTGTCTTTTCCCTTCCCTTCCCTTCCCCTTCCCCGTCCTTTCCTCCCTTCGTTCCTCCTGCCTTCCCCCTCCTTTTTTCTTCCTTCCTTCTCCCCTCCTGTCCTTCAGTTCCCCCTTCCTCCTCCCTTCTCTCTCTTCCCTTTCTCCCCCCAAGTGAAGCGCCCCATCCACGTGACTCCCCCCCCCCCCCCGAGGTCAGTCACACCTCGCGGGGTCAAATATCCGCGCGGGGCGAGTGAATGAGCCATTTCCGTGTCGTGGGGCGGAGGAGGCTCGGCGGGCGGAGGTCCTCGCTCCCTCTCGCCGCCCGCCGCCCGCGCCCTGCGGAGGGGCGGGCGATCGGTTCCGCTGTTGAGGCTTTGAGGGCTTGGTTGCTGCTTGTTGGCGCCGGCGTCTTTGTGTCATCGTCGTCATCGTCATCATCTTTATCTTCATCGTCATCGTCTTCATCTTTATCTTCATCGTCATCTTTCAATCTATTTATCTTCATTCATCTTCATCTTTATCTTCATCGTCTCATCTTCATCTTTATCTTCATCTTTCATCTTCATCTTTATCTCATCTTTAATCTATTTTATCTTTATCTTTATCTTTATCTTTATCTTTATCTTCATCGTCATCATCATATCATTAACAGTATCATTATTGTTTTAATTATTTATCTTCCATGATCATTATTTTGAAAATAATCGGGGGAGAAAAAGTAACACAAAAGCAAAATAGAAAGAAAAAGAATGATAAACGGGAGAAAAAAAAAAAAGAAATATATAAGAAAACGCTAATGGACCATTCCTATTCCCGTTTTCTTTGGTATCGGTCCGGATATGAATTCGCGAGATTTATGGTGTCTTTGGCGTATATACTGCAGTCGCCAGGCGGTGGGCCAAATAAACCAATGGCAGATATTTATGCACTAGTAGATTCTCCGATTCACATTCTCGTGTGTGTCTGTCTGTCTGTCTGTCTCTCTCTGTGTCTCTCTTTCTTCTCTCTTTCTGTCTCGTCTCTCTCTCTCTCTCTCTCTCGTCTCTTTCTCTCTCTCTCTCTCTCTCGTCTCTCTCTCTCTTCTCTGTCTGTCTCTCTCTCTCTCTCTCTGTCTCGTCTCTCTCTCTCTCTCTCTGTCTCGTCTCTCTCTCTCTCTGTCTCGTCTCTCTCTCTCTCTCTCTCTCTCTCTCTCTCTGTCTCTCTCTCTGTCCTCGTCTCGTCTCTCTCTCTGTCTCTGTCTCTGTCTGTCTGTCTGTCTCTGTCTGTCTCTGTCTGTCTCTGTCTGTCTCTGTCTGTCTGTCTGTCTGTCTGTCTGTCTGTCTGTCTGTCTTGTCTGTCTCTTCTGTCTGTCTCTCTCTCTCTCTCTCTCTCTCTCTCTCTCTCTCTCTCTCTCTCTCTCTCTCTCTCTCTCTCTCTCTCTCTACTCTCTCATCTCTCCCGCTCTCCTCTCTCTCCCCCCCTCACCCTCACCCTCACCTCACCCCTCCTCCCTCTCCTCCTCCTCCTTCTTCTTCTTCTTCTCCTCTTTCTCCTTCTTCTTCTCTTTCTGCTTCTCTTTCTTTTTCTCTCCTCCTCCCCTCCCCTCCTCCCTCCTCCCTCCTCCTCCCTCCTCCTCCTCCCTCCCTCTCCCTCCTCTCCCTCTCCTTCCCTTCCCTCCACCCTATCTCTTCCTTTCTCTCTCTCCTCTCTCCCTCCTCTCTTTCCTTCCCCAGCCTCCGTTTCGAAGTCCAGGGGCGAGGCAGAGGGGCAAGGGGCGGGCAAGGGGGGAGAGGCATGGGGGTAGGGGGAGGGTACGAGACGGGAAATAACTTGGGCAAACGGACATTCCTCAAGGCACTGAAAAAAAATATCGAGGGTAAACAAAGTATCCCGAGACGAGGAGGAGGAAAAAAAAAGACGACGGAATAAAAAAAAAAGTAAATAAAAAGAGAGAAAACGCAAAATTTAGAGATACGTGCGATATAATAAAAAAGAAAGAAACCGGAAATTGTTGAAAATGTGCTATGCTTCACCGTGTTCTCGGAACAGGTGTAGTTTGCGATGTTTATCGCGCCCCCCGCTGTTGTCTTGAAGTGTAACGAGGTTAGTAGAGTGGGCGGGAGAGTGAGAGCGGGCGTGAGGGTGAGACTTACAATGAGGATGGAAATGGGAGTTGGAATGAGGATGAAAATGAGAGTGAGAGTGAGGGGGCGGGTGGAAATGAGATTGAGAGTGAAGATGAAAATGAGAGGTAGAATGAGGATGAAAAGGAGAGTGGGAGTGAGGATGAAAACGAGTTAGAATGAGAGTTGTAATGTGTGTGTGTTTGTGTGTGTGTATGTGTGTGTGTGTGTGTGTGTGTGTGTTGTGTGTGTGTGTGTGTGTGTGTGTGGTGTGTGTGGTGTGTGGTGTGTGTGTGTGTGTGTTGTGTGTGTGTGTGTGTGTGTGTGTGTGTGTGTGTGTGTGTGTGTGTGTGTGTGTGTGTGTGTGTGTGTGTGTGTGTGTGTGTGTTTGTTTGTATGTGCGTGCGAGTGTCGTTGTGTATATCCCATCGCCGTTCCCGTTCTCCGCGGGGGTTCTCTCGGGTTCGGGGAAGCGCGCGGTCTGGTTCGTCGCGTTTATTAAAGAGGGCCGAAGGGAGCGCGGGCGAGCCTGGCGATTCAAGTACCGCGCCGGGCAGAGACGGGCCCGGCGGGGGCATGGCGCGCTGGGCCCTGGGAGGAGGCAGCGTCCGAGCGGCAACGTGACTCAGGGTAAAGTGTTTGCACGGGTCATGGAGAAGGTCAGAGGTCATGGTGGACGTGGGCGAGGCTAGGTCAGTACGGCGGCGATGTCGTTGGTCACCCACGGCGGTTAGAGGGTGCGACTTCGATGGCATCTGACCACTCTCACAGAGGGAGAGGGAGAGTGAGAGTGGGTGTGAGAATGAGAGTGATTGTGAGAATGAGAGTGAGAGTAAGAGTGAGTGTGAGAATGAAAGTGAGTGAGAATGAGAGTGGATGTGAAATGAGAGTGATTGTGAGAATGAGAGTGAGAGTGAGTGTGAGAATGAGAGTGAGTGTGAGAATGAGAGTGATTGTGAGAATGAGAGTGAGAGTGAGTGTGAGAATGAGAGTGAGTGTGAGAATGAGAGTGGGTGTGAGAATGAGAGTGATTGTGAGAATGAGAGTGAGAGTAAGTGTGNCTCTTTCCTCTCTCCTCCTTCCCTCCCTTCCCTCTCCTCTGTCCCTCTCTCCCTCTCCCTCTCTGCTCTCTCGCTTTCCTGGCTCTGTTGCAGCTTATAATAAGCCCGGGTCTCGGCAGGAATTGGTTGTATGTGCATCGGTGAGGGCCATTAGTAATTGTAATTATGTGTTTTACGGGTTATTGTTTAGGGGGAAGCGGGGGAGAGGAAGGAGGGAAGGAAGGAGAGGAAGAGGGAGAGGAAGGGGTGGGCAGGGGGAAGGAAAGAGGAAGGAGGGGGAGAAGGGGAAGGAGGGGGAGGAGGAAAGAGGGAGAGAAGAGGGGGGCAAGGGGGAAACGACGGGGAATAGGGAAGGGAAATGGAAAAAGAGAGAGAGGAGGAGGGTTGGGTACGTAAGAAAGGGTAAGACTGGGAGGAGGAGGGAGAGGGAGAGAGAGATAGAAGAGAAGGAAAGAGAAAAGGAAGAGAAAAAAGATAGGGAGAAAGAGTGGAGAAGAAAAAGGGAAGGGAAGAGTTAACCACACCACCCACATCACCACACCAACACCACACCACACCTCGCCAACACCACCACCTCGCCAACCACCCTCACCACCACCACACACCCTCACCACATCACACCACCCTCGCCACTGCCACATACACCTCGCACACCACCCTCGCCTCACCCACACCACTTTACCACAGGCCACCCTCCCGCCACCTTCTTTGATTCCCAGCACAGCCTTGCCCAAAACATTTCACAATGGCCCAGAATTCCTGTCACTTGAAGCCTCTCATTTCCTATCTCGGGCGAAAGAGTGGGGGGAAATTTGGAGCAGGCGGCGCAATTTCACGTTATAAAACATTAGATCGTTGAAAAATGAACGAAAGGTTTTGGCTGAAGTGTGATTCCTTAGTTCGTAAATTGGCAAGGCTGTGTCGCCATTTTCTGTTTCCTTGACTGAGTGTTTTGACTGTGATGTTCTCGTGTAATTCCTTTTTTTCTTTCTACTTCTTCATCTTTTCTCTTCTTCTTTTCTTTTCTTCTCTTCTTCTTCTTTCCTTTCTCTTTTTCTTCTCCTTTCTCTTCTTCTTCTTCTTATTATTATTATATTTTTTATTATTATATTATTATTATCATATTATTATTCATTATTATTATTATATTATTATTATTATTATTATTATTTATTATTTATATATTATTATTTGCTTCTTTTCTTTTTCTTTCTTCTTCTTTCTTTCTTCTTCTTCTTCTCTTCTTCTTCTTCTTCTTCTTTCTTCTTCTCTCTTCTTCTTCTTTCTTCTTCTTCTTCTTTTTCTTCTTCTTCTTCTTCTTTTCTTCTTCCTTCTTCTTCTCCTCTCTCTTCCCTTCTCTCTTCTCTTCTCCTCTCCTCCCCTCTCCTCTTTCTTCTTTTCTTCTTCTCTTCTTCTCTTCTTCTTCTCTCTCCTCTCTCCTCCTCCTCCTCCGCCTCTTCTCTTCGTCTCTCTTCTCTTCGTCTCTCTTCTTGTCCTGTCTGTTCTCTGTCTCTCTCTCTCTCTCTGTCTCGTCTCTCTCTCTCTCTCTCTCTCTCTCTCTCTCTCTCTCTCTCTCTTCTCCTCTTTCTCAAGTTTCAGCCAATCGTTCCTTCATTCCCTTCATTCTATTATTTTCTAAACTGACTTCTTTCCTTCTTCCTTCTCCTCGTCTTGTCTTTTTCATTCTCTATTCCCTTCTCTTCGTCTTATTTCTCCCCTTTACATTTCTCTCCTTCTATCCTTCTCTTCTTCCTCCTTCATTCTCTTTTCCTTCCCCTTTTGTCTCCTCTGTTTGTCTCTATTCCTTCTATTCTTTTCTTCTTCCTTTTCATTTCCTCTCCTTTTCCCTCACTCCCTCTATCTTTCCTCCTCTTTCCTTCATTCTCCTTTCCTTTCTCCTTTTTCTCTCCTTGTCTCTATCCTTCCTCTATCCTTTTCTTTCATACTTCGAATCTCCTTCCTCTACTTCCTGTTCTATTTCTTTTCCTTCGACAATACTTGACCCTTCCCTTCACTCTCTTTCCCCCCCTCCTCCTCTCAAGGAATAACTATTAACAGGAGATTTCCTGCAACGAAACTTTAAAACATCTTTTCATGTCCCCTTTTCCTTCTCCTACTCTCCTCTTCTCTTCTCCTCTCTCTCCCCTCTACCTCTGCGAACTTCTCCATTCCTCCATCTCCCCATTTTCCCCATTCTCCTTCCCCCTTTCCTATCTATCCTCCTTCTTCTTCCCGCTCTTTCTCTTCCTTTTCTTCTCAACTCTTTTTTGTATCACACAACACATCCTTCCCCTCTTTCCTCTGATTCGATTCTCTCTCTTCTCTCCCCTCCTCCTCTCTCTCTCTTCTTCCTTTTTTCTTCACCCTTCCCTCTCCTCCAGTCTCACCTTCCTTCCCAGTTCTTGCCTCTTTCTCCTTTCTCCTCTTCTCTCCCTCCTTTCTCTCCCTCCCTTCCCCTCCTTCTTTTTAACCCTCCCTTCTGTCTCCCTGTCCTTCCCTCTCCTGTTCCCTCCTTTTCCTCCCTTTTCTCCCCCTCCCTTCTTCGACCTTCCTTTCTCTCTTTCTTTCTACGTCCGCTTTCTTCATCCTATCCTCCTTTGTTCCCCCCTCCTCGCGGACCTTCTTCATCACCTTCACTCCCTCCGCCCTATCCCTCCTCCTACCTCCTCCTCCCTTGCATCATTTCGCTCTCCTGCCCTCCTTCTCCTCCTCTCCCCTCCCTCGCCTCTTCACCTTCCTCCTACCCTCCCCGTTCCTCACACCCCTTCGCAACTTCCCCTTTACTCATCCCCACATTCCCCCCCCCCTCCTCTTCACCCTTCCTCCACCCTCCTGTTCGCCACCACCTCAAGGAAAGACTTTCTTCCCCATTGTTCTCCCCACCCAACCTTCCTCTCTTCTCCCCTTCCCTCTTCCCACCCTTTCCTCCCCAACAAAAACCCTTTCCCCATCTCCTCCCTTCCCAGCTTACTTCCCTCCGCTCTCCAACCCTCCTCCATTTCCCACTCTCCCACGCCCTCCAAATCACACTCTCCCTTCCCCCGCTTCTCAACCGTCCTTCCTCCCTCCCCGTTCCATCTCCCCTTTACCCACCTCCTCTCCACCTCCTGTCGTCCTCATAACCCAGAGGTAAGACTTCTTCCCACCACTTCCTCCAGTCCCTTCACCCTTCCCCAGTCTCCCAGTCCTCCACCTTACATTCTTTCCTACTTCCTCTCCTACCCCTCCCAACCCCATCCCACCCTCCACCACTCACTTTCTGCCACTGTCTGTCTCACACCCCCAAATAGGAAAGACTTCCTTCCCCACTTCTCACACCCTTCCACTCCTCCAATCCTCCCATCCCTTCCCACTACCTCCCCAACACCGTTTGCTCGTCTAACCAAGGAATGACTTTTCTTCCTCATTCCGATCCCCCAACCCCCCTCCCCTTCTCCTTCCCCTCACTCCCACTCCTCCCCGTCCTCCCCTCCCACCTTCCTAACTTCCTGCCTTTCTCACTATCCACCCCACCCTCCCTCCTTCCCCACTTCCTCCCAGCCACCCTCCCCTTCCACAGCATGCCTCCCCCACTATGCTCGTACTACCGACAGGAAAGATTTCCCACTTTGCTGCCACACTCCCCTTCCCACCTTCCTCCCACCCCTCTTCCTCGCTCCTTACCTTCCCCACCCTTCCTGCAACTTCCTCCTCACCCCTTCTCGCACGTTGCCTCCTCCCCCAATTACAAACCACCTCCCGTTCTCCCAACCCTTCCCTCCACTTCTCTCCCTCCATTCCTCCACTCCCACACCTCCATCTTCGACTATACCTCCTACTCCTCCTGCTACTCTACCCCTCCCTCACCCTCCTTCACCTCTCTCGCCACTGTCTCGTGCTCAACAACCAAGGAAAGATTCTTCCACTTCCCTTCACATCCCCTTCTCCCTCACTCTCTCTCCTCCTCTCACTCCCTCCTGCCTTTCTCCACCTTTCCTCCCACCTCCCACCCCTATCACTCGTCGCCCTTCCACGGGGCACCTCCTTCGCTCCCCACCCTGGCTGTCTCACGCCGCAGGAAAGACAGGGTTCTCTGCCTGAGCCTCGTTACCTCATAAATTCCTCTAACTACGGAAGAAGGATAGCGCTCGCTCTCTTCCTTCTTTCTTGATCACTGTCTTTTCATATGTTAAGTCTTTTCTCTTCGTTCCTATCTGTCGTTTCTTATTACGTGTGTCTGCCTGTCTGTCTGTTGTCATCATCATTCTCTTCATTTGTCTACTGTTATTTAAACTTTCTACTTTCTTTCCTGTGCTGCTTGTTTTGTCTACATTCTCTTTTTATTTCTGTTAACTGCTATTTTTCTACTGTCTGTCCTCTTCGATTTGTCTTATCGTCTTCTGCTTATTATGTGTCTAAATGTCATCTCTTCCTCTCTCGTCTCCTCTCTCTCCTCCTCTCTTCCCTAACTCTCTCTCTCTCTCTCTCTCTTCTATTTACTATCGTATTAATCTTTATCTCATCTAATTCTTTTCTATAGTTATTTTTTAGTATATTATTATATACTATATATATTAACACTTATTATATATATTTATATTCATATTACTCGTATATCTTTATATATTATATTTATGATAACTTGTATATGAAATTATACCTTCTATCATATATATATTATATATTATATATAAAAGAAGTTCATATCTCTTCTCTTGTCATCTCTCATCCCTCTCCTCAACTCTCGCTTTCCTCTCTCCTCGGGCCTTCTCTTCGTCTCGCTTCTCTCATCTACTCTCGTATCTCTCTCTCTTCTTCTGCTCTCTCTCGCCCTCTTATCTTCTCTCTATCACTTTCATCTCGTCTATTAACACTTTACGGGCAATTCTTGCAAGTATAGTCTGATGGGTGGTAGGAGTCAATCCCTTGGCTAAGACCACTAATAAATAATTCTGTGTTGTGTGTGATGATAATGAACAATACAGAGCGAAATAGGAAATAGACTGATGAATACATGTTGCAAAATAGCGTAAAATAGGGGGAGGTGGCAAGATCAGATTCAAGATAAATAGGGATATAACAATAATCGAAAGGTGCTTCCAATCCACGCTCGTCTTTACCCTCCCAATGTATGACCCTTTGGTTAAGGTCCCTTTAGTTACACTGCATAATATCTCATAATATCTTGGAATTATGTTAATTCTTAATCGTATGACTCTCAAGCTAATCACCTGGTAAATTACGTGCGGAAGCTCCGGGATCTTCTTGGCGCCTCACCCGTCTCTCTCT
>NW_020870680.1:295371-302871 GCF_003789085.1 Penaeus vannamei | reverse complement strand
ACTTAAAAGGAAGACAATGAATCAGAAAAAAAAAAAAAAAAACTTTGTTCATTCATCAAAAATAGATATTTCAAAAAAATGAGGCTCATAACAGAATCACAAAAGAAAGAGACAACACAAAGGACAGAAACAAATACACATAGACACATGAATTATATATTTTTCACTCCACCAAATAGCTAAATAATGTTTGTGTGTTTGCACAAGAAGACGAACAGGAACAAAAAGTCGCTTTTCTGTGCTTTGAGTTATTTCGGCGCGTAACTTCTTTTGAAAACGCAAAAAAATATATCCTTTGGAGAGAACTCACAAAAACACCTTTGTTCTCGCATTCACTTTGCTCCCACAAAAGGCTTCCTTGTCGACTAATAATAACAAATACAAAAGCTAATTCGCCGATACCTCGACTGCTCAGCTAAAGACATTTCACCTAACGGGAGAAACAAAAGGTCCGTATTCATTAATGTCAGCCATGATAATAATCCCACCGCAGCTACAAAGCAAAACCGTAACTCAACCTTGTCTTAATCTTATTCTCCAATCTACTTAGTGTTCGAACACAACAGAGCGTGTGAAAGATTTCGAATATGAATTCATGAATCCGATAACAATATGGCGGACGGAGGAGTGGCGTCGGGGAGTGAGGCTTCTCTCTTGCTCCTACGCGTCTCTCTCTCTCTCTCTCTCCTCTCTCTCTCTTCTTCTCTCTTCTCTCTCATTTCTTTCTTTCATTATTTTGTCTCTCTCTTCTCTCTCTATCTATCTATCTTTCTCTCTCTCTCTCTCTCTCTCTCTCTATCTCAGCCTCAGTCTTTCTTCTGCCTTTCTCCCTTACTTCGCTCTTTCTCTCTCTCTCTCTATCTCCGGTGCTTTTTGGAAGCAGGGTTCGAGCTCGGGTTTAGGGGGATAAGGGGATAAGGGGGGCGGGGGGGTGAAAGAATGTGTTATTTCCTGTCCCCACAAAGGTCGCAGTGATATTTTTCTAAGCGATTAAGTTCGTAGGTGTTACAAATCGTGAACGCGAACTCTCTCTCTCTCGCTCTCTCTGTCTCTCTCTCTCTCTCTCTCGCTTAGCCTCTTTGACCTTAAATTTGTTATACCTGGCCATTTTTGCTTTCCTGAAGCCAAGATAGGAAAGAAAAAGAAAAACAATATATTATTTCTTCTTTCTTAGAAACCCCTTTTCTTCCCCAGTGTCTAGTCTTTCAATAGACAAGTGCATACAGGGATGGTAATTTCGGCTCTTACGAACGGCTGTCGCGAGGTTAGTAAATATGGCCGCCGGCGCTCGGGGTTACAAACAAAGCAATCGTTCGTTGCGTCGGCAGGAAGAGGCATTCAGCGTGTCCCCTCTATTGTTGTGTCTGCGAAGCCGTCCATCTCAGCTCCGAACTGAGCATTTTGTCCGCACTTCCGCGTACATATTCATAGCTTCATCATTCTGCTTCACGAATTTTAGTATCGTAATTATTTTCATGTAGTCTCCCCTTTCTTTTTCTTTTCTTTTTTTTGTCTTCTCGCGTTCTCATCCGTATTACAAAATGGCGGCAGGCGCTTTATTTCCCGCCCTTTTTAAAAGCGTCCTTCGGCGAGGTTTAACGAAGCTGTCGCCGCCTCGCTGTGTTCATCAAGTGTTATACAGATTAAAAGCGGTGACGGGAAGCCTCTTGTTTGCTGTCTTTTGTTCCCACGTTCGCCCGCTATAAAGAGGTCACTTCTCCTGGCAACACAATTTGCCGCACTTGTCACGTGACGCCGTTGCAGATACGCCGCCATGACAGTTTCTGGTTAACCTCGAGTTTAAGCACTGAATATTCAGGGGAAACAAACCGGTTAAGCGAGTCGGCGGATGGAGAGAGAAAGAGGAAGGTAGGGGGGGGGAGGAGGGAGAAAGAGAGCATGATATGAAAAAGAAAAAAAGAGTGGATTTCACAAAGAAGAACTTGTGTAAATAACGATAATAATCGTCATTACTGTAGCTTAGGGGGAAAGGGGCTCCCTTTACCGAAAGAACCAAATCTTTCCTTTTTTTACTGTTTATAGCAAGACGCTCAATTCTTGGAAAAAACGGACTCTTCTAACGGCTTTCGGAAGTCCAGGGCGATATCCTTCAATCCTAAGTCCAGCGCTAGGATGTGAGAGTCCCAGAGTGCACAGGTCGCCGTGTAGGATGGCTGGGTCAAGAGGCCGAACAGCAGCCGGATGAACCACTATGAACCACTTCCCTGTACGCACGCAAACGGACGCGTTGGTAGGTGTTCGAGTATGCGGTGTTCGTTTTCTTTATTCTCTCTTTCGTTAGCTGGTGTCTGAGCATGTTTTTTTTTTTTTTTTTTTTTTTTTCTTTTTCTGTAAGAGGGGGTTAGAGGTATCTTCTGAGAAAAGTGTTTATTTATTTTTTTCTCTTTTTTCTTCGTTTTATTCTTGTTTTCTCCATACCAAAAAAAATAATGCGTTAGTGTTCTTTTAAATATTTTGATAGTACATGGCTAATTTTTTCATCTACCTATTATAGCAATCATAATAACACCTTTTATCTGCATCTTGTACTTATTTTTCTCTTTTTTTCCTTTTTTTCGCACGCGTTTGGACACACTTTTCCCCTTTGAATGGAGGTTTTACGTTTTCCTTTTGATGTTCAAACGATTCTTCATTTTTCTGAAATACAAAACCGGTCGTTAAGACGGAAACGAATTTCATTTGTTTTATGATTGTCCTTTGCATCTGTTCGTGTTATTATCATTTTTTAAATTATTGTTATATTTCGATTATTCAAAATCCAATAACAACTTTCGAAATTTCACCAAAAGAAAAAAAAAAAACGCACATAATCCACAACAACAACAAAAAACAGCAACAACAAATAATCAATTCCAGTTTCCAATTTTGGCAAAAAACGAAAAAAAAAAAAGAAAAGGCAAAGAGAAGAAGAAACTTTTATTTCCACGTTCATTACCGTTCGGCTGATTTACGGTTGGCTGGGGCGACGGATGCTGCGCTGGCAGATCACTAATCTTGGGCCATGCTAATAAGGCGCAGCTCGACCTTCGCTTGTTTGTGGGGGGGGGGGGGAGGGAAGGGGGAAGGGGGTTGCTGTTGTTGTTTAGTGGTGTTTTGTTGTTGTTTTGGCAGCATTTTTTTGTGTTTGTTTTTGTTCTTTTTCTTAATCTTCGTTTTTGTTTTTGTTTTGTTTTGCTTTTTACTTCGCTTTCTCCCATTTGTGCCTGTTCTTTCTTTTTTTTTTCTTTCTTATTTTCTTCTTTTTTTTTACTTCCTTTTCCTTTTGTTTTTCTTCTGCTTTTTTTTTTTTCTTCTTGTCTTTCTTCTTCATCTCCTTTTCCTTTAGCTCCTCTTCACATTTCTAATCTTCTCCTTGCTTCTCTTTTCTCTTCAGTTCCTTCTCCTCCTCCTCTTCCATTTCTTTCTTTTAAACCTCCTCTTTCACTCGTATGTTTCATTTTCTCTCTCTCCTTCCTTCTTCCTCTCTTCCTTTTCCTCCATTATTTACCACCCCTCATTCCCTCCTTTTCCTTCTTATTCATCTTTCATTTTACTATCAACCAGATTGTGTTGTCACTGTTCACTCACATTCTCTCTCTGATTCCCCTTTGCGAATACGTGTAGAAAGGACCTGTTGGCAGAGGCTGGTACTGTGAGTTTATCCTTGGTGTTGGCAGGGGATTGGCTCTGACGGCTGGCATTAGCAGAGGACTTGTTCCACCTCTAACGCTGGCAGGAGGCGGCTGGCTTGTCCTGGTCGTGGGTGTTGGCAGATGGCTTGTTCGAGAATATGAATTTGGTATTGGCAGGGAATTTCCTTTTCTGGGGAAGGGGGGGGTCGCTGTTGTTCTTTAGCGGTGTTTTGTTTTTTTTTGCTGGTGTTTTTTTTTTTTGTTTGTTTGTTTGTTTGTTGTTATTGTTGTTCTTTTATTTTCCTCTTCTTCGGTTTGTTTTTGTTTTTGTTTTGTCTTTTACTTCACTTTCCACCTCGTATGTTAGGGAATGCACCTGTTAGAGACTTGCATGTAATATCGGCAGGTAAATGGCTTTATCGTTTGG
Source organism: Penaeus vannamei (assembly GCF_003789085.1). Taxonomy (NCBI): domain Eukaryota; kingdom Metazoa; phylum Arthropoda; class Malacostraca; order Decapoda; family Penaeidae; genus Penaeus; species Penaeus vannamei. The sequence continues at coordinate 298,812 of NW_020870680.1, read as the reverse complement.
TATTAAAAGAGGATTTTCCGCACCTCTGATGGTGGCAAAGGGCATGCTGTCCCTAGTCCGTATGTTGGAATATGACACAGAAGGATTATCAGAGAATTTCCTTTGACGTTGTCAGGAAATTGTATTTACTAATGACTTTTCCACCTTTGATGTGTATCTTTTATGTTGGCAGGAGATTACCATTCGACATATCGTAAACAGCATAGTTGTTTGAATGTTATATGAGATAGATCAAAACCAAAGAAGCTCATACTACCATAATATTCCTGAATTCCCATAGATTCCCGTAGCTCCCCCACCACTACCCCCCCCAAAAAAAAAGAAATCAAACAAATAACATAACAAAAAAGATCATACATAACACACAAACGGGAACACGGAAACCCCCATCTCAAATGTTGTCAAACGTTGTCACTGTAACGTTGTCAGGCGGACCTATCCACGCCGGTGACGCTAAAAGAGTCATGCTAATCCCCCAGCGAACCTCGACCAAGAGAGGCTTCACATATGACCTTTTCAATGGTGTAGTTCCAGACTGGGAAATAAAGGTGACAGTCGAGAGGTCCTTGTGGGGGAGAGACCGTGCTATGGTGGGGGTTTTGTGGGAGGGGCAGGGATGGTGACTGGAAGATGGAGGTGACCTTACTGAGGGCTTGGGAGAAGGAGGATGACCTTACTGAGGGCTTGGGAGAAGGAGGGTGACCTCACTGAGGGCTTAGAGAATGAGAGTGACCTTACATGATGGTCTGGGAAATGAGGATGACTTCGCTGTGGGATTAAGCGACAATGGTCATCATATATCGGGGCTGGAGAATGATGATGACCTTTTGATGGTGTGATGACTGGAGAGGGATGGCCATAGGTTGTGTTGGAGAGGAAGAAGCGGGAGGAGAAGAGAGAGGGAGAAAGAAGGGTAAAGGAGAAAGAGAGAGAGAAGGGGTGAGGGTAGGAGGGAGATGGAAGAGAGAAAAAAGAGGTAAAAAGGAGAAAGGGAGGAAAAAAGAGAAAGAAAATCAGAGAGAAGAAAGCAGACAAAAGGGGACGAAGATGTAAAAGGATGGAAATAAAGATAAAGACAGATGAAATCAGAAATATCAAGATAAATGAGTAAATGGTGAAGAGAGAAAAAGATAAGGAGAGAGAGGGGGGACAAAAAATAAAGAAAAGAAAATGAAAGGAGAGGAAAACCAAGATAGAAATGAAAAGAAAGTGAAAAAAAAAATACAAGAGAGAGAAAGCGAAAACAGAAAAGCGAATAAAAAGGAAATAAGACAAAAAAAACAACAAAAAACAAAACCGATAAAAATCAAGAGACAAAGAAAGAGAGAAAGGAGAACGAAAGAACCACAAGAGCAGGTTGACGCATGATCAGTTAAAAGGAAAACTATTTATCGTTTGCGAGGGAGGGAAGGGAGGGAGAGAAAGAGTTGCACGAGGAAGGTGATAAAGAGATAGAAAGTGATGATGGAGGGAACAGCGCATTTGACGATTCAGGGACGAACGGACAAGAGAGGGAGAACAACAATGATCAAAACTATTGAAATACGGAAGGGAGACGAACGGATGTTGAGAAGAGAGAGAGAGAAAAGGAAGAGCTAAAATGACAGGGCTTCGTGATGAATATGGACGTGGGAAGGATGGAGTAATTAGCGAGAATAAAGATACGGTGAAATAGAATGTACGAATGGAGGAGATAGTGAAGTCCAAGGAGAGAGAGAGAGAGAGAGAGAGAGAGAGAGAGAGAGAGAGAGAGAGAGAGAGAGAGAGAGAGAGAGAGAGAGAGAGAGAGAGAGAGAGAGAGGAGAGAGAGAGAGAGAGAGAGAGAGAGAGAGAGAGAGATTCTCAAAAGACGACAGATAAAAGCAATCGTGATGGAGAGGAGGAAGATTGATGCTGTAAGAGATGGAAGCTCTCTCTCTCTCTCTCTCTCTCTCTCTCTCTCTCTCTCTCTCTCTCTCTCTCTCTCTCTCTCTCTCTCTCTCTCTCTCTCTCTCTCTCTCTCTCTCTCTCTCTCTCTCTCTCTCTCTCTCTCTCTCTCTCTCTCTCTCTCTTCTCTCTCTCTCTCTCTCTCTCTCTCCTCTCTCTCTTCTCTCTCCTCTCTCTCTTCTCTTTCTCTTCCTTCCTCCTCTCCTCTCCCTCTCCCCTCTCTCTCTCTCTCTCTCCCCCTCCTCTCCTCTCTCTCTCTCTCTCTCTCTCTCTCTCTCTCTCTCTCTCTCTCTCTCTCCTCTCTCTCTCTCTCTCTCTCTCTCTCTCTCTCTCTCTCTCTCTCTCTCTCTCTCTCTCTCTCTCCCCTCCCTCCCCCTCTCTCTCTCCTCCTCCTCCCTCCTCCTCTCCTCCTCTCTCCTCTCCCCCTCCTCTCTCTCTCTCTCCCTCCCCCCGTCATCTCTCTCTCTCATCCTCTCTCTCTCTCTCCACTGTCTCCTCCTCTCCTCTCTCTCCCGTCCCCTCATCTCTCTCGTCTCCTCTCTCTCTCTCCTCTCTCCCTATCCCTCACTCTCTCTCTCCCTCTCCCTTCCTCTCTCTCTCTCTCTCTCCTCTCTCCCTCATTCTCTCTCTCTCTCTCTCTCTCTCTCTCTTCTCTCTCTCACTTCCTCTCTCTCTCTTCTCTCCTCTCTCCTCCTCTCTCTCTCTCTCTCTCTCTCTCTCTCCTCTCTTCTCTCTCTCTCTCTCTCTCTCTCTCTCTCTCTCTCTCTTCTCTCTCTCTCTCTCTCTCTCTCTCTTCTCTCTCTCTCTCTCTCTCTCTCTCTCTCTCTCTCTTCTCGCCTGCCGTCAGAGATGGATGGCCCGCTTGAAATTGAGGAGGGGAAACAGCGAAAACTTTTTTTTTCCAAGCCTTTGATTCCCCTCTTCCTTTTATGCTTCTCTTTCTATCTATCCGCGTGTCGATTTTTCCAGCATTTTTCGCTTGTGTTTTTTTTTTCTCTCTCCCTCTTTCTGTTACTGACTGTCTGTTTCGCTTTTTCTTTTTTCGTTTTTCTGTTGTCAGTGTGTGTGTGTGTGTGTGTGTGTGGTGTGTGTGTGTGTGTGTATGTGTGTGTTGTGTGTGTGTGTGTGTGTGTGTGTGTGTGTGTGTGTGTGTGTGTGTGTCTGATTGTCTGTCACTCTGTCTCTCCTTTCATCAATATGTCTTTCTCTTCCTTTTCTGTTTCCGACTGCTGTTTTGCTTTTCTTCTTTTCGTCTGTCTGTATGTCTGTCAGTGTGTGTGTGCATATGTGTGTGTGTGTGTCTATCTGTCAGTCTCTGTCTTTCCTTTCATCTATCCGTCTCTCTCTTTCTCTTCCTCTCCTTCCTTCCTTCCCTCCCTCTCCCTCCTCCCCAACCACATACAGCCACAATAAATCCCGACCCAAAGAAAATATATCTCCGGACAGTTTGCAAAGCAATGGAGTTGCAAACCTGTCTCATCCCTTTAGTAATTGAGCAGCAACACCGTCACTTCA
>NW_020870680.1:287871-290371 GCF_003789085.1 Penaeus vannamei | reverse complement strand
ATATACATATGTGTGTGTGTGTGCAGCACTTCACATATAAAAAGCGACGCAGCGCCGCCGACGCCCACAGCCGACCCACAAAAACTAACCGAAGGGAAATCCGACGGACGGAGTTCCGGGAGTTATGCAACGGCCGCGATGCTGCACAGGGAACACGCGATGAGAGCCCACGCAGGTGCGCTCTCTCTCTCTCTCTCTCTCTCTCTCTCTCTCTCTCTCTCTCTCTCTCTCTCTCTCTCTCTCTCTCTCTCTCTCTCTCTCTCTCTCCTCCACTAATCTTAACCTCTCTCTCCTTATTCTTACTCTTCTCTCTCTCTCTCTCTCATTCATCGCTTTCTCTCTCCTCATTCATCTCTTTCTCTCCTCATTCATCGCCCTTTCTCTCTCCTCATTCACTGCCCTTTCTCTCTCCTCATTCATCGCCCTTTCTCTCTCCTCATTCACCGCCCTTTCTCTCTCCTCATTCATCGCCCTTTCTCTCTCCTCATTCATCGCATTCATTCTTTCTCTCTCTCATTCATCGTTCTCGCTCTCTCCTCATTCATCTTTCTCTCCTCATTCATCGCCTTTTCTCTCCTCATTCATCATCTCTCCTCATTCATCGCCCTCTCCTCATTCATTGCTCTTTCTCTCCCCCATTCATCGTCCTTTCTCTCTCCTCATTCATCGCCCTTTCTCTCTCCTCATTCATTGCTATTTCTCTCTCCCCATTCACCGCCCTTTCTCTCTCCTCATTCACCGCCCTTTCTCTCTCCCCATTCATCGCCCTTTCTCTCTCCTCATTCACCGCCCTTTCTCTCTCCTCATTCATCGCCCTTTCTCTCTCCTCATTCACCGCCCTTTCTCTCTCCCCATTCATCGCCCTTTCTCTCTCCTCATTCACCGCCCTTTCTCTCTCCTCATTCATCGCCCTTTCTCTCCTCATTCCCTTTCTCTCTCCTTTCACTCCTCATTCATCTTTCTCTCTCCCCATTCTTTCTCTCTCCTCATTCATTCATCTCATTCTTTCTCTCCTCATTCATCGCCCTTTCTCTCCTCATTCATCGCCCTTTCTCTCTCCTCCTCTTTCTCTCTCCTCATTCATTGCTATTTCTCTCTCCCCATTCATCGCCCTTTCTCTCTCCCCATTCACCGCCCTTTCTCTCTCCTCATTCACCGCCCTTTCTCTCTCCTCATTCATTGCTATTTCTCTCTCCCCATTCATCGCCCTTTCTCTCTCCTCATTCACCGCCCTTTCTCTCTCCTCATTCATCGCCCTTTCTCTCTCCTCATTCATTGCTCTTTCTCTCCCCCATTCATCGTCCTTTCTCTCTCCTCATTCATCGCCCTTTCTCTCTCCTCATTCATCGCCCTTTCTCTCTCCTCATTCATTGCTATTTCTCTCTCCCCATTCATCGCCCTTTCTCTCTCCTCATTCACCGCCCTTTCTCTCTCCTCATTCATCGCCCTTTCTCTCTCCTCATTCATTGCTCTTTCTCTCCCCCATTCATCGTCCTTTCTCTCTCCTCATTCATTGCTATTTCTCTCTCCCCATTCATCGTCCTTTCTCTCTCCTCATTCATCGCCCTTTCTCTCTCCTCATTCATTGCTATTTCTCTCTCCCATTCATCGCCCTTCTCTCCCCCATCTCTCTCCTCATTCACCGCCCTTTCTCCCTTTCATCTTTCTCTCTCCCCATTCATCGCCCTTTCTCTCTCCCCATTCACCGCCCTTTCTATCTCCTCATTCATCGCCTTTTCTCTCTCCTCATTCATCGGTCTTTCTCTCTCCTCATTCATCGGTCTTTCTCCCTTCACCCCGAATTGCAGTCACCCCAAATCTCTCTCTTTCTCACGCAGCATTTTTCATCACGAAGGTTTAAATCCCAAGGCAGGATAATGGGCTAGTATGCAAAGTTTTTCTCACAGGGACTAAGGACTTGCTGGCGGGGCTAAGAGGCACGGGTGAAGTATGGTAGCAGGAATGGTAATGGTGGTGGTAGGAGAGTAGTAGTAATGGTGGTGGTGGAAGTAGATGTAGTAGTAGTAATGGTGGTCGTAGTAGTAGTAGTGGTGGTGGTGGTGATGGTAGCTGTAGTAGTAGTAGTAGTAGTAGTAATAGTTGTATTAGTCATAGCAGTGGTGGTGGTGGTAATAGTAGCTCTAGTAGTAGTAATAGTAGTGGTGATAGTAGTCGTAGTATTAGTAGTAGTAGTATTGGTAGTAGTGGTGGTGGTAGCATCTCTAGTAGTCGTAGTCGTAGTCGTAATAGTAGTAGTAGTAGTAGTAGAAGAAGTAGTACTGGTTGTAGTAATGAAGGTAGTAGTGGTAGCAGTTTTTGTTGTTGTACGCACAGTAGTGATAATAATAATAGTTATAAAAATGAAAAAAAATATATAGCTGTTATGATAATAATATCTACTATAACAATAGGGATAATAAAGATAATAATAACAATACGAACAACAACAAACACGCTAACACAGTAGATCATATAAAAATAATACAAATGACAATGCCAA
>NW_020870680.1:267871-280371 GCF_003789085.1 Penaeus vannamei | reverse complement strand
AGACAAACCGGCATACAAACAGACACACACACAAACATATAATAACACAACACACATAAAGCCATACATACAGACAGCTATCTAGACACCTAAGCCAATTAGCTTTCATAACAACACAAGACAAAATTCGCTCTTCCTCTCTTGGTATTTTTCACCCTCACAAATATAGAAAAAAGAGTGCCAAAGAATAGAAAATCAGACGCTTGCCTCGCATACCGATAAAGATCGAAAACGGATAACCAATAATGACAAGAGATACAAACAAAGAAAAATGCCGTATTGAAAATTCGGGTATGAAGTGTCATCAACTGATATGTCTCGGAGGAGGAGGAGGAGGGGCGTAATAGGAAGAGGAAGAGGAAGAGAGGGCGGAGGAGGAGGGCGTAATGGGAAGAGGAAGAAGAGGAGGAGGAGGGAGGGGCGTAATGGAAAGAGGAAGAGGAGGAGGGAGGGGGAAGGGGGAGAAAGAGGAGAATGTTGATGGGGAAAAGGGGAGGAGGAGGAGGAGGGGCGTGGGAAAGGAGGAGAACGAGAATGATGTTGATGGGGAAAAGGGGAGGAGAAGGAGGAAGAGGAAGGGAAAAGGGGGAAGAGGAGGAGGGGGAAGGGGGGAAGAGGAGACAGGCGAAAAGGGGAGAACGAGGTAAATGTTGATGGGGAAAAAAAGGGGGGGGGGAAGGAGGATGGGAAAAAAGGGGAAGAAGGAGGAGGTGGAGAAGGGGGGTGGCGATCGGAAAAAGAGGAGGGGTATTGGGAAAAGGAGGAGGTTGAGGATTTAGGTGGGGGAAATGTGGAGAAGGAGGAGGGAGCGATTAGGGGGACAAGAAAGATGTCGATAATGACTGTAGTGATGGTAAAAAATGATAATGATAATAATAATGATAACAATAATAATAATGATAATAATAATAACAATAATAATAATAATAATAATAATAATAATAATAATAATAATAATAATAATAATAATAATAATAATAATAATAATAATAATAATAATAATAATAATAAATAATAATAATAATAATAATAATAATAATAATGATAATAATAATAATAATAATAATAATAATAATAATAATAATAATAATAATAATAATAAAACAACAACAACAACAACAACAACAACAACAACAACAACAACAACAACAACAACAACAACAACAACAACAACAAACAAAACAATACCAATAATAATAATGATAATACTGATAATAACAACAACAACAATGTTGTTGATAATGGTAACAGTAACAATAATAATAGTAATATCAGCGATAACAATTATGAAAGCATCAATTCAGAAAACAACAATAATGATGATTTTTTATGCTGATAACAATGTTATCTTTCAGCTGAGAAAACAATTAAAATCTAATAAACACATAGATAGGTAAATAGATGAGTAAACAAATAGATAGATACTGGTCCTAAAAAATGTAAATGACATTAAGAAAAATGAAACGCATATATAAAGAAAAAAACAACAAGCAAATTACTTAATAAACGGAGGTGACGCTTTCGGTAACGATGTTAGTTGAAAAGCAGGACACGACCAAATATAATATATATATATATATATATATATATATATATATATATATATATATATATATATATATATATATATACATATATATATATATATATATATATATATATATATATATATATATATATATATATATATTATATATATATATATATATACGCCTCGATTATATTAATAGTAACTTTGATATCGAGAGCTTTCGAGTGTAAAGGAATATTTGCAGTATCGAAAATGTTTACCAACTAAATAATAACCGCCAATTAAAACGATTATAATCCTTTTCGTTTCAGCCGTAATTAAGGATTTGATTGGCGACTGATTGATGTGTTTATGCAATCTATTTGGACCCGAAGCTTAAACTAATTTTTACCGATCACATGAAATGGCCGAAGAGGCATTTTCATACAGCGCCAAATTCATTTTCCTTCTTTTATTCTTCCTTGTCTTCTTTTCTCTTTATTTTGTCTACTTATATTTCCTTTGTTATATTCATAAGGTTAATTTTTTATTAAAATTAAGTCGAATCGTTTCTTAGTAACAACAATATGTGAAAGACATACCTTTTAGAATTACGTACAATGCAAAAAACAATTACATTACCACATATATTTACATTGCAATAACAGCTAAATAAAAGCCTACGAAATGCACTTAGGAACGCCACACATTGGTAAACATAAATGACCTTAAAAAACATATGAAATATAAAGAATAATGCTATGCTAATCTTATAAAAAAAAAAAAAAAAAAGATAACAGAAAGGTAGCCACACAATCCCACAACACGCTCGTTTAACTAATGAATCTATATCATAAGCGATCGAACCCCGACATAAGGTTTCGGAACCCATTTGCGTCAGAGAAAACGGAAGACTAACATAATTCAGTAGTGTAAAAGTTTCTCGGGGGAAAATGACCGAATATCGACCCCGTGTGTTTTTGTCGTCTATAAATAAGGGATTTATCTTCAGTAGGTGTGTTGTATTGGCTCCTCTTCCTCGTCTTTCTCTCGCCTTATGTGTTCTCTCCTTCGTCCATTCCTTTTATTACGATATTTACGTTTTCTACTCTAATTCCCTTTCTTATGCTCTCTCTCTCTCTCTCCTCTCTCTCTCTCTCTCTCTCTCTCTCTCTCTCTCTCTCTCTCCTCTCTCTCTCTCTCTCTCTCTCTCTCTCTCTCTCTCTCTCTCTCTCTCTCTCTCTCTCTCTCTCTCTCTCTCTCTCTGATCATTATCTTCAGAGCCTTCTCTTTTACAATTATCACTACTATTTTCTTTTTTACTTGTTTTCCTCTTCTTTTTCTTATTTTACTTCTTTTATCTATTCTTTCGTCTTCCTTTTCGTATCCACCTTATTCTTCTGATTCGCTTACTTCTCATTATTATTTTCTTTTCCACCTTTTCCTTCACATTTTCTTTCGCGTGTGTTCAGAATGGCGTATAAAGAAGCAGCTTAAAATTCAGGAATTTAAAATGTTTCAGAAAACTGACACGAAGCGGGAAAATATGAGGACAAGGCGAATATAAAGAAGGTAGAAAAGGCGGAGCATTGGTGGCAAAGGAAGAAGGAAGAAGGAAGAGGAGAAAGATATAATAAAAATGCAAATAAAAGGATGAGAAATTGATAATGTAGGAGGAAGAAAAAAAATGGCTGTATGAAGGAAGATTTTTTGCTCACACACACACACGCTCACATACGCACACACACACATGCAAACAAACAACACAAGGATCCCGAACCTTCAGAACCTCTAAATGAATCTCCGAACCCCTGAACCCCCTAAACCACGAAAATCTCTACTACTGAAATTTTGAAATCTTATGAAACCTCAAATTGATTAAGTACTAGACGTTAATTAGTTATTCAAGTTGGACCCTCGAATTTACGAAACACTTGAAACATTTGAAACAGTTGAAGAAATTGAAACATTTGAAAAAAATTGAAACATTTGAAAAAAAACGAAACATTTGAAACAGTTGAAACATTTGAAGCCCTTATTCATAGCCACATTTAATGTAATAGAAAAAAGGAACGCAATACAAAACATGTTATTTACAGATTATTTTGTACACAATTTGCACTCTCCGCAAACTTTTTCGAAGCAACCCTCACCCCCCAAAAAAAAAACGCATAATAAACTAATCTCCAAAAAGCGAACCTTTGCTTATAGGACGAAACCGTAAAAAACGAAACCTCTCGTAAAAAAAAAAAAAAAAAAAAAAAAAAAAAAAAAAAAAAAAAAAACGAACCCCGAATCCCCACGGAACACGCCCTCCCCCGAACCCTCGAATCCCCGAAGCAATCCCCGAATCCTGAGCGCCAGACACCGAATCAATAACCTCGAGAGGGATTTCGAGACGCCGCAAGAGGCTCCGAGACGTGTCGAAGGATGATTGAACTTGAACCTCTTTCTCGGGCCAAGTTGACGTCGGAGGCCGCAGGGTATACGCACTTATTTACTTATTTTGTGTTTTGCTTACTCTTTTCTTTTTATTCTTATGCACGCGTTTATTCTATTTTTCTTATTCTATTTTGTTTTAGGGCGAAAGGTATGAGACCGCAGGGTATACGCACTTATTTACTTATTTTGAGTTTTGCTTACTCTTTTCTTTTAATTCTTATGCGCGTGTTTATTTTATTTATTTCATTCTATTTTGTTTTGGGAGCAAAAGTTGACGTCAGAGGTCTAAGGGAATACGCATTTGTTTACTTATTTTGTGTTTTGTTTATCTTAATCTTATTCTTATGCGCGTGTTTATTTTATATTTCGTTTTTTTTTTTTTTTTTTTTTTTTTTGGCGCGAAAGTTGACGTCGGAGGCCGCAGGGTATACGCACTTATTTACTTATTTTGTGTTTTGTTTATTTTTTAATCTTATTCTTATGCACGTGTTTATTTTATATTTTAGGCTTGTTTTATTTTGGGGGCAAAAGTTGACGTCGGAGGCCGCAGGGTATACGCACTTATTTATTTGTGTTTTGCTTACTCTTTTCTTTTCATTTTTATGTGCGTGTTTATTTCATATTTCATGTTTTTATTACTCTTTTTTCTTCATTGTTATGTGCGTGTTTATTTTATTTATTTTATTCTATTTTGTTTTGGGGGCGAAAGTTGACGTCAGAGTTCTGAGGGAATACGCACTTATTTACTTATTTTGTGCTTTGCTTATTCTTTTTGTTTTCATTTTATTCTTATACGCGTGTTTATTTTATATTTCGTATTTTGTTTCATTCTGGTAGCGAAAGGTGACGTCGGAGTTTGTTTTTTCCTTTTTATGCGCGTTTATTTTATTTTATTTTTGGGCCGAAAGTTGAGGTCCGAGGGTATACGCACTTATATATTTATTTTATGATTTGATTATTCTTTTCTTTGTATTTTTATTTTCGTGCTTGATATATCTTTAATTAATTTTTCGACTATACTTATATACGGCTGTGGCCGCAGGGTAGTATTCGCACTTATATACTTACTATATGTTTTGCTTAGTTTTTCATTTTGATTTTTATGTTTATTTTACCTTTGATTTAATCCTTGGCTTTTGTACTTTTTCTGTTTCTTTTATTCTATATCATGAAGAAAAGCGAAAGTTGACATCGGAGGTCTGAGGGTATACGTACTTATATACTTGTTCTAGCTTTTATCTACACACCTATCCTCTATTTTACTCAGTTTTACTTATAATTACTATTCCATCTACTTTACCCGGCCTGCACCACAGGAGGTCAAAATAATTATCCTTAAAAGTAGGCCTATTCGAAATACGAAAATAAAACATGAATAGTGACGTCATTTTGGCAAAGCGCTTATTATGGTCCTGCTCGCCTCTCCTCTCTTCCGGGATAGGCCTATCAACTCCCATTCCCACGGGACAAACGGCCTCGTCAACGCCACGCGGAGAGAGTCAAGCGGGTTGCAAAGTGCCATAACAGAGCTTGCAAGATGAGGTCATCTGTACATCAAGATCTGCAATAAAAGGGAAACACTATCACGTACGTAAACATTATGGCGTATGAGGCGTTATTACTTCGACTAACTGCCGCCTTTTAAAACCCTTTCTCTGAGCCGTTAAACTCCGCAGATTGAGCTGCTCTTATCCCTATACATGCATGGCTGTGCAACGCGATCCGGGACATCCAGCCGTGCAATTCGAGCTTTGCAACAGACAACAATCGAAGACCCCCCTCCCCCCCACCTCCCCTCCACTCCAATACACCGCGACGCAACCTTGGCACTCCCGTTGCAATCAGCATGCAGAGGCTCTCGGGGGCTTTGCAACACGCCCATCATAAGAGTGGTAGGGCCATTGCAGTGCCACAGCACCATTGGGCTGGAAGGCACTTGCCGGGGCCAGATGGGCGCTCATGAAGGGGTGCCAGATGCCTGCCTGAGCCGGGCTCCTCAGGGCAGGGGCGCCGCCGGAAGGAATTGCCGCGGCCGGGTCTCCTTTTAGGAATTTTGGAATCGCTTGGATATTCCTGCGGCTGATTACCCTTCGCTGCTCTGCCTATCACTCCATTTGTTTTATCGGGGAAGGTGCTTATGCATCATTTTAGTTATCCTTATATTCATTTGTTCATTTCCCTGTTTACTTTAATTTCTTGATTTAATATATGATTTAAGGATTTACATATTCACGCAGCACAAACATTACATTCACATTACGTTCATTTAGTCGGAATAAAAGGTCAGACGATGACAACATTAAGAAAATAGAAACAAAAAAAAATCGAACAAAAATGTTTAACACAATACAATCGAGTGAGTTGCAGCCGGGCGATTAAAACAAAGGAGGAAACAGTTAAGACTCCGAATACATTATCGCTTCAGGCACTTCGACCCTGTCTCAATCTCTCGGCTGCAGGACGGACTGAGAAGGGATTAGCACGCTGGTCCTCCTTCCAAACGTTTTTTTTTTTTCCCAAACGTTTATTGAGAGCGCGCTTGGGTGGGGACTGGGCGGGTGGGTCCCTAAAATGCTTTGGGGTGTTTGTGAACGGCGGTGAAAGAGGCTGCTGGGCGGATGTGGATACCGAGGTCTGGTTGTCTTGTTGTCTTTTTTTTTTTTTTTTTTTTTTACTTTTATTGTCTTTGCTGGGTTTTTCTTTGTTTCTTTCTCTCTGTGTATGGATGTTATTTTGTATATCATATACATACACAGGCGGGTGCGCATATTCTAAGACACGGTAAAGCAGACACGTGATCATAGGCTCACACACACGCACACTAACACACCAACGCAAACACACACGCACAAACACACGCACACACATTCACCCACACACACACAAACACGCAAACACACACGCACACATTCACTCACACACACACACAAACTCTCTCAACTCCCTGTAACTCTCATTTCATCTTCCCTTCCCCTTATGCAGCCTCCCCCTCACCCTCCATTTCCCCTTTCTGCACCCCACCTCCCTCCCTCCCTCCTCACCTTCGCAACTTTTCCCTTTCTGTACCCATACCCCCCCCCCAACGACCCAGTCATCTTCTCCCTCTACAGTAATACTCCCCCCTCCCCCCCCCTCCCCCCCCTCCCCCATTTGCAACCAGCCCTCGCCCTCCCCCCTTCTGCAACTTTTCTTCCTCCCCATGATTGCAACTCTCCCAGTCAACAATTTCCTCTCCTCTTCCCCTTCCCTCCCCCCACCCCCCCTCCCTTCCCTCACCTCCAGCCTTCTGCAACTTTCCTTTCTCCTCCTCCTCCTCCTCCGTTTAGCTATATATCTGCTTCTTCATTTCTTCTTCCCCTCTTCAACAATCTCATTTCCCTCTTCACTCTTCCTCTCTCCTCTTTCCTCCCTTCCACCCTCTGCAACATTTCATCTTCTATTTGCAACTTTCCTCCTCCTTTTTCCTTCCCTCTCCTTTCCTCCCCCTTCTGCAATTTCCTTTCTTCATCTTCACTTATTCTTTCCACCTTTAGCAACCTCTCCACCCTTCCCTCCCTACCCCCCCTTCTGCAACTTCTCTTTCCTCCTCCCTTCCTGCATTCTGCAACTCCTCCTTCCTCTGTCCTTCTTCTTCCTCTTCACACTCATCTTTCCAGCTTTAGCACTCCCACCCCTCTTTCCTCTCCCTGCCCTACTCCCTTCCTGTGCAACTCCCTCCCTCCCCCATTCGCAACTTCTCCCTCCTCTCATTCCCTCCTTCCTCTGCTCTTCTTCTTCCCCTCCCACTCATATTCCCAGCTTTAGCAACCTCTCGCCCTCCCCTTTGCTCTTCCTACCCTAACCCCCCTTCTGCAACTTCCGCTCCTTCTCTCTCCTTCCTCCTCTTCCTGCATTTTGCACCTCCTCCTTCCTCCTCACACTCAATCTTTCCAGCTTTAGCAACTCTCTCCCCACCCCTCTTTCCTCTCCCTACCCCCACCCCTCTTCTGCAACTCCCTCCCTCCCCCAATCGCAACTTCCCCGCTTCTTCTCTCCTTCGTCCTCTTCAGCAAACCCTCCAAACTCGGTACTCGCAAGATCAACCTCCTCCTCGGCGCTCCCCCTCCGAGCCTCCGCAAGGTAAACAAAGGACACGGGAGAAGCGCAACCCGAGCGGTCGCTTATGGTAATACTACGACCTCTTCGCTGCAACGTACCTATCGAGAGATATCGGAGGCTGTTGAGAGGTATTGAGAGTCCCGTCTGACTATCTATCGCCTCGTCTGTCCTGCTTATCTTGCCGTTGTGGAAAATGGTATATCCGATAAAGAAATTTCGGAGTTGGAAGTGGTCGGCGTATGGAGTTGGGTCTCGTCGGGGAATCTTGTCAAGTTTTCTTCTTCGTGCTCTCTCTCTATCTATCTATCTATCTGTCTGTCTATCTGTCGATCGATCTATCTCTATATATCTATCTATATCTCCCTATCTCTCTCTCTCTCTCTCTCTCTCTCTCTCTCTCTCTCTCTCTCTCTCTCTCTCTCTCTTCTCTCTCTCTCTCTCTCTCTCTCTCTCTCTCTCTCTCTCTCTCTCTCTTCTCTCTCTTCTCTCTCTCTCTCTCTCTCTCTCTCTCTCTCTCTTCTCTCTCTCTCTCTCTCTCTCTCTCTCTCTCTCTCTCTCTCTCTCTCTCTCTTCTCTCTTTCTCTCGTCCAGTCGTTCATTTTTCCAATAAGAGTAAATCTCATCTCAAACTCGGTATTATCCCAAAACAAACACCTTAATAAGCGAAATAAAAAAAATCATCAGAGATAAACAAAAACAAAAAAAGGGCATCGATATGAAAAGATTCAGCCAAATCTAAAATGTGTTTACATCAGACGATCCTAAAGAGAGAATTCGAACCCCCAGGCCTGTAGTACACTAGTTATTTGATTATTTTCCAATCAACAAACAGATGGAGAATGGAATGGAGTCGGAGAATGAGAGAGAAAGGGCGAGAGAGAGGGAGAGAAGGGGAGGGGACGGGGAAGAGAGAGGAAAAATGGGGAAACTGGGGTTATTAGTGGGTGGGTGAATGAAAGGAGGAAGGTGAGGAAGAAAGGAAATGGAGAGGGGGGGGGGGAGATGAGTGAGTTGAGAAAGGAGAAAGAGAAGAGAAGCATACGAAGAAAGACAAAGAAACGGATGGCAAGAATGAGAATGACAGAGAGGGAGAGGGAGAGACAGAGACAGAGACAGAGAGAAAAAAAGATTGGGAGAGAGAGAGAGAGAAAAAAAAGTGAGAGAGAGAGAGAGAGAGACTAACAAAGACAGACAAACGGCAAACAAACAGGCTGTAAGAAAAACCAACAAATAAACGGAGATGGAAAGGGAGAAATGACAGAAAAAAGAACACGAAAGAGGAAAGAGGAGAGAAGTATCTTCCTGAAGTAGGTGGCAGACGAGGCAAGTGGCAGAAAGAGCGAATCGCAGGATTTTCCAAATGGGGAAGGAGTAAGAGAACTTGAATCAGCCAAAAAGAGGATTAGGAAGAAGGAGCAAAAAGGAAAAAGTTTGAAAAAAGAGAGGGCTTTTTATGTCCCAATCTAAACGGATTGATAGGGGGAGAAAGAGAGAGAGAAAAGGGGGAGAGAGAGAGAGAGAGGGGAGGGGAGAGAGAGAAAGAAAGAAAAAGAGAGGGAAATAGAGATATAGAGGGAAGGAGGGATGGAGAGAGAAAGAGAGAGAGAGATAGGGAGAGAAACACACACACACAAAGACAAAGAGAAGCCAGAGAAATTGCGAGCAAGGAAGCGTGGTCAAAATTGCCGTCCTGTGGCTGAAGTTGAGCTTAAACCCTTAAGGGGCCAAGCGGTTCAGGAGGGGAAGGAGGAGGGGGGATGGGGGGGAGGGGAAGGAGGAGGGGGGATGGGGCGGAGGGGAAGGAAGGGGTGGTGGGGGGGGGGAGGGAGGAGGGGGTAATGGGGAGGAAGGGAAGGAAAGGGGTGGTGGGAGGAGAGGGGAGGGGTGGTGGTGAGGAGGGGGAGGGGAGGGAGAACGAAGGGTAAAAGAAAAGGGGAGAAGCAGAGTGGGAATTACAGAATCAATGAAAGAGGAATTAAGCGAGAGCAGAAAGAGGAGAGAAAAGAGGGGAATAAGCAAAAAAAGAACATGAATCAATATATTTGAATTTAATCTCTGAAGATCAAAGAAAAAGGCACTTTGTTTATATTGCCATTCGGTTAATGATTCATTTTAAAAATTGTAAAAGGACATCCACGTTTCATACCTGCTAATTGACTTTAATATCCATAAAAAGAAAGAATATATATATATATGATATATATATATATATATATATATATATATATATATATATATATGTATGTATATATATATATATATATATATATATATATATATATATATATTATATATATATATATGTGTGTGTGTGTGTGGTGTGTTGTGTTGTGTGTGTATATATATAATATATATATATATATATATATATATATATATATATATATATATATATATATATATAACAAAATGAGAACATGATAATGATGTATTTCGTATATTTAAGATATAAAAAAATGAATGAAAATGTATGTGTGTGTGTATGTGTGTGGGCGTGCCTATTTGTTTGTTTGTGTGTGTGTATGTGGGTATGTAGGCATGGGTGTCTCTATTTGTTTGTGTGTGGTGTGTGTGTGCGTGTTTGTTTGTTTGTGTGTGTGCGTGTATGCCTATGAATGTGTGCGTGTATGTGTGTGCCTATGAATGTGTGCGTGTATGTGTGTGTCTATGAATGTGTGCGTGTATGTGTGTGCCTATGAATGTGTGCGTGTATGTGTGTGCCTATGAATGTGTGCGTGTATGGTGTGTCTATGAATGTTGTGCGTGTATGTTGTGCCTATGAATGTGTGCGTGTATGTGTGTGCCTATGAATGTGTGTGCGTATGTATATGTGTGTATGTATGCGTGTGCGTATGTATATGTGCGTTCACGAGCATATGGTGCCAAACAACTAAAACCCCGTCCGGCTTGTACTCTCCCTCTCTAAGCCCTCTCTTGATAGCCCAAACCTCTTACCGCCAGCGACTATCATGGGGCTATCTGCTAGCTCGCGGGCTACTGAGCTGAGGCTACTTATCGGACGCATCGCCGAACTGGAGGTTTAGATCTCGTCTCCTCGGTAAGGAAAGGAAGGAGTGGAGAAGGAGGAGGAGGAGGAGGAAGGAGAGAGAAGAGGAGGAGGAGGAGAAGAAGAGGAGGAGAAGGAGGAGGAGAGAGAAGAAGATGGGAGGAAGGAGGAGGAGGAGGAGGAAGAAGAATGGGAGGAGAAGGAGGAGGAGGAGGAGAGAGATGGGGAGGAGGAGGAGGAGGAGGAGAAGAAGATGGAGGAGGAAGAGAGGAGGAGAGGAGGAGGAGGAGGAAGAGATGGGAGGAGAAGGAGGAGGAGGGGAGGAGAAGGAGGAGAGGAGGGGGGGAGGAGAAGGAGGAGGAAGAGGAGAATGAAAATGATGAGGATGATGATGAGAAGGAGAAGAAGAAGAAGGAGGGGGAGGGGGAGGAGAAGGAAGACAAAAGGAAATAAAGAGAGAAAGACGAAGAGAAGGAGGAGGAGGAGGAGGAAGTAAGGAAGGAGAGGAGGAAGAAGTAAGGAAGGAGAGGAGGAGGAGGAAGAGGAGGGATAGGAAAGGAGATGAGGAGGAGGTGGGAGAGAGGAGAGGAGAAAGAGAGGGGAGGAAGAAAAAAAGAGGAGGAGGAAAAGGACAAGAAATGAGTAAGAAAAGGAGGAGGAGAGGGAGGTGAGAATTAGAGGAAAGAAGAAGAGAAAAGGGAGGAAGAAGAAAAAAAGAAAAAATGAAGAAGAGGAGGAGCGAAAGGGGGGAGGAAGGAAACTAAAAGATAAATCGATATTGTTATTCATATTCTAAAGAATTATATGAGCACCATTATCTATTTTTTCACAATTGTTCTTCTACCATATTATCGGGTTTCTATAGGCATTAATAGTTTTATATATGGATATCAGTTCTATTGCATCACGTGTTTATCGTAATAACGAAAATACATATATACATAAAAAAAAAAAAAAAAAAAAACAGCAGCCACACTTCAATTCATAAAATTCGAATCGAACTCACTTCCCCCCTACCCCCTACCCCCCCCCTCCCAATAACAAGAGAAAAAAGAACGTGGCATTTCAGAAACATTCCAAAACTTCTCCGATGCCCAAAAAAGTGATTCTGTTCACGCTTCAAATGCCACGATAATACGAGACCCAAAATGTGCCCAAACATCTCGATAAAAAGTTTGGGTTCGCGGTATTTTCTTCTCGTTTTTTTCGTTGTTGTCTTGTTTTGTTTTTGTTTTTATTGTGTTTTAATATTGTTTTAGTATGTTTTAGCATTATTTTGTAGTTGTATATTATTGTTTTTATTATGTTTTGGGTTGTTTTTAATGTTTTTAGTGATTTTTTTGTGCTTTTAGTATAGGTTTTATTATTTTTAGTATTGTTTTTATTGTGTTTTTATTATTGTTTTCATCATATTTTTATTATTGTTTTTATTATGTTTTTTTC
>NW_020870680.1:252871-262871 GCF_003789085.1 Penaeus vannamei | reverse complement strand
AGCGAGAATGGAGAGAGAGAGAAAGAGAGAAGAGTGAGAAAAAGAGTGAGGGAGGGAGGGAGGGGTAAGGGAGATTGAGAGAGATAAAGAAAGCGGGAAAGAGGGCAGAAAGAAGACAAGAATGAGAGGAAAAGCGAGAGCCGAGAAGAGACCGCCAGACACGTTCGCTTAATTCCATAACTATTCTTCCATTAATGACGGCAATCCTAAGTTTACAAGTAACTATTCTTCCNCAGGAGTGAATCCGGATTGTTCTGGTCTATGGTGCGGATCCGTTTCAAAAGAATGTGGGCGAAAACTTGCCTGCGTATACTGAGCAAAGTGGCTGCCACAGTAGTTGCTGCAGCCCCCAACGATCCCCCTTTACCCGAGGGCCACCCGGTCATACGGCTCATTGGGAAGGGGGAATGGAACCGAAACTGCCCAAATGCCATCCCGGACCAGTGCCCATAGGTTCACCCACAGCTTTTAGTAGTTCAGCAAGGATATCGCATATGGACTGCAGCTTTCCCCTACCATTCAGCTTAGAGATCGCCTTCCTAAGCTCTTTCAGGGTAGGAGCTCTTCACTGATGGGTGGGTCCGGTACAGGGATTGCTGGGGTTTCTGCCTGATACATTTGCTCGAAACCCCAGCATGATCCGAGATGAACCGTCCATCCACTGAGCAGCATGCAGTCATCTGAGGAGAGCCTGGGGTTTAGTTTTCACAGGGTTTGGTAGGCAGGACGAAGGTTATTTACTTGGAAATGGTCTTCTACCTTAGCAAGATTCCTGATTAACTGTTCCTCATCCCTTCTCAGCAGAGTCCGGTAAACCCTGCAGTTCAGGAGGATCTTCTAGCGAGTTCTAACAAGGATGTGGTCAATCTCTTTGGCCACATTTCCCATATCGCTAAACCAAGTCCAGCGATGTGGGTTGGAGCGCTGATACCCGGAGTCAGATATCCTCATTCTCTGGGACCTAGCAAAGCCCTGCAAAAGGAGGCTGTTCTCACTTCTGATATCAGCTCCCAAGCCATGGGGACGGACAGACATCTCGTAGCCAGCTCAATCACAGCTGGATACCATATCGAAGTCACCCTGTACACTGCTGACCTCTGAGAGAGTAGCCACCTCAACTCCCAGGTGCTTCAGGTCCTTCGATAGTAGGGATAGTCTATCATCTTGCCGACCAGATGTTCCAAACGCCTGAGGTTAAATCTTGGGCAGTTGCTCTGGGTGGACGCCACCTCTGCCACCCCCGCCGACGTTGCCCCATATAAAAGGACAGCAGCAGCAGGCTATAGGCCCAACGTCTGCCTTTGGGGTGCCCGAGGACTCTGCCCCACAGGTCTCACACTGGGTTGGTGGCGGCTAGAGCGCAGGAGGGACGAGTAACTCTCGCTCCCATCCTGAGCTCTAGAAGTCGCCACCCCATGGGGGACTCACAGCCTGCCTCGCTGGTGGGAGGGGCAGTTTCCCCCCCTTATCCCCAGTATATATATATGTATATATAATATAATATATACATATATATATAGATCTATATATATATATATATATATATATATGGTATATATATATATATATATTAGTGTGGTGTGATGTGGAACTGCTGTGTGTGTCTGTGTTTGTTTGTTTTTATTTATTTATTTTGAATATGCCTGTACATACATATAAACATACATATATATACATAAATAACTCACCAGTAAAAACAAAGAGCAGGATACAGGGCGGGCTACGGTCCTCACAGGTGGTGCTGTTTTTGGTTCTCCCGCCCACTTGAAGTTGTAGCACTGTCGGTAGTCTGTGGAGGAGGGCGTGAGTGGCAGATAGAGATAGAGTATGGATGGATAGTCATATAGATAGATAGACAGAGAGAAAAAATAGATAGATAGAAGAGGAAGAAGGGAAAGGGAGAGAAACACAGACCAGACCGGACAGAGAGAAAAAGACAACATGCCAGACAAACAGATATGCAAGAAATTGCGATAAAAATGGCGAAGAAAGAGATATATCTCAAAATATACAGTAATATAAGTAGACAGCCTAAAAACAAACAAAACAGATTTTAAAACATAGATAATGATAAATATTACAGATACAGATACCGTCAAAAAAAGATAAAGGAAAATCAGTCGGTATAGAAACGCATCAAAGCATCCAAACATAATGTCTATCATACCAACAACAACAATTCCGGATACGAAGGAAAGTCTATTACGGAAAGTCCGCAAAGTTCACGAAGGAAAGTCCACACTCTCCACGAAGGAAAACAAACTCCACGAAGGAAAGTCCACAAACTCACGAGGAAAGTCCACACTCTCCATAGGAAAGTCCACAAAAAAAAAAAAAATAAAAAAAAAAAATATATATATATATATAATATATATATATATATATATATATATATATATATTATATATATATATGTAATAAAACTTAAGGTAAGGAAACAGTTTGAAAAGCTAAGGCGCATCAAGGCCTTCCACAGACACTTCCAAAACACGAGAAAAAAAATGGCAGAGAAATCGTACATGTAGATAATAGGTATACATACTGTGTGAACGTGATAAATGATGAATAACAAGGGACGTAAAAAATGGCAGAGAATACGTACATAGACAATAGTTGTACATACTGTGTGAACGTATAAATGATGAATAACAAGGGACGTAAAAAATGGCAGAGAAATACGTACATGTAGACAATAGTTGTACATACTGTGTGAACGTGATAAATGATGAATAACAAGGGACGTAAAAAATGGCAGAGAATACGTAATGTAGACAATAGGTTGTACATACTGTGTGCACGTGAATAAATGATGATTAGGACGTAAAAAATGGCAGAAGAAATACGTAATGTAGACATAGGTATACATACTGTGTGCACGTGAAATGTGATAATAAGGGACGTAAAATGGCAGAGAAATACGTACATGTAGACAATAGGTGTACATCTGTGGTGAGAGTGATAAATGATGATAATAAGGACGTAAAAAATGGCAGAGCGTAATGTAGGACAATAGTGTACATACTGTGTGAACGTGATAAATGATGAATAAACAAGGGACGTCAAAAAATGCAGAAGAAATACGGTACATGTAGACAATAGGTTGTACTCCTGTGGTCTGAACGTGAAATAAATGTAATACAACGGACGTAAATAAATGGCTGAGAAATACGTACATGTAGACAATAGTATACATACTGGTGTGACTGGATAAATGATAATAACAAAGGGACGTAAAAAAATGGCAGAGAATACGTACATGTAGCAATAGGTATACATACTGTGACGTGATAAAAATTGATGAATAAAAATGGACGTTTATTGATTGATGCCTCTTGAATCGGAAAACGGAACAATCTCATTCGCAAATTAGTAAAGTTAGGACTGGTTAGGTGGGGCTAGATAGAATAGATCGAGTAAATTGGATAGGTTAGTTGGGTAAATTCAATTTAGCTTATGTCAGCGTCTATTAGGTTATTTGGATATGTTTTTGGAAGTGTAGGATAGTCTGAATTAATTGGATTGGGTAGGTTGAATCAGGATGTTAGATTAGACTAAGTTTAGGATAGGTTAGGTTGGATACATCGATTTAGCTTATGTCAGGGTATATTTAGATTAAGTTTAGGATGTGTTTTTTGGAAAGTTAGATAGTCTGCATTAAAGTTTGGATTGTTAGGTTGATTTAGGATAGGTTGACTAAGTGAGGATTGGTTTGGTTGGGATAAATCGATTTAGCTTATGTCAGGGTATATTAGGTTAAGTTAGGATATTTTTTTGGAAGTTAGGATAGTGTAAATTAAGCTCGGACTTGGTTAGGTTGAATTAGGATAAGATTAGACTAAGTTAGGATGGTTAGGTTGGGATAAATCGATTTAGCTTATGTCAGGGTTTATATTAGGTTAATTAGGGTATGTTTTGTTAAGTTAGGATAGTCTGAATTAAGTTTGGATTGGTTAGGTTGAGTTAGGATAGATTAGACTAAGTTAGGATAGGTTTAGGTTGGGATAAATCTTTAGCTATGTCAGGGTATTAGGGTAAGTTAGAATATGTCTTTTTTGTTAAAGTTAGGATAGATTAGACTAAAGTTCGGATAGGGTAAGTTGAGGATCGCAGTCTAGAGTTAGTGAGGTTCTTTCAGTGACCTTTAAAATTGCTTGATAATGTTTTTTTTTCTTCTATCTATCTATCCTATCTACTATCTATCTATCTATCTATTACTATTATTTCGTGTATATTTCATTGAATGTGTGTGTGTGTGTGTGGTGGTGTGTGTGTGTTGTGTGTGTGTGTGTGTGTGTTGTGTGTGTGTGTGTGTGTATGTATGTATATATATTATATATATATATATATATATATATATTATATATATTATATTATATATATATATATATATATTATATATATTATATATATATATATATATATATATTATATATTATATATATATATATATATATATATATATATATATATATATATATATATATATATATATATACATATATATTATTAATATATATATTATATATATATATATATATATATATATATATATATATATATATGCACATGTATATGTAGTAGTATATGTATGTATGTATTGTATATATCCCTCTCTATCTGTCTCTCTCTCTCTCTCTCTCTCTCTCTCTCTCTCTCTCTCTCTCTCTCTCTCTTCTCTCTCCTCTCTCTCTCTATCCTCTCTCTCCTCTCTCCTTCTCTTCTCTTATATTATCTACGTTCCTATCTCTAATCTGTTAGGTATATATTTCTCTTCTCTTACTCTTTGTATCCGCTTTCCTCCTCTCAGCTGCCCTATCTATCTATTATATTCTATGTACACACATTCTTCCTTCTACTTTATACGGTTGTAACACAAGGCGTATGCTCTGTATTGAGTAAATACGCATTCTTATTTTGTTTTTACGGTATTGTTCCTTTTTGTTCGTTCTTTTGTTTTCTCCTTTCGTTATTTTATTTAATCTTTACAGTTGAGTCATGCAATGGAGCGATATGTGTTACGTTAAATGGTAATTTTAATCTTGGTTAATGATAGTATTAATGGTAATAATGAAACGATAGTAATAACAGTGATATGATAATAATGATAGCACGATAATGATAGTGACAGTGATTATGATAATGATAACGGTAATAATGATAATTGTTTGTTAAAAGTGATAATGATGGTGATACGGTTTATAATGATATCGATAACGTTAATAATGATAACGGTATAATTGTACGGTTAATATGATATCAATATAAACATGATATGTGATATAAGACTAAAGGAATAATCGTAATGTAACGGTATATACGAATGATTAGTGATGATATAATGTTTGTAGTGCGTATTAATAATGATAACAAAGAGCAACACAATCATTTAAATTACGAAAAGATGATGCTTAATAATGATACAATATAAGATATCAAGACTAAAGTTGCCAATGAGAATCGGAATCCGTCACCATTTGTTCCAAAACGCAGAGCTGAGAGAGATTGTTGAGATCGGGAACGGAGATTCGAGAGAGAGAGTGAGAGAGAGAGGAGGAGAGAAGAGAGGATGAGAGAGGGAGAGACGAGAGAGGTGGAAGGAAGGAATGAAGAGAGAGGAGTGAGAGGGGTGAGAAGGGAGTGAGAGAGGAGGAGAGGAGGAAAGGGAGAGGAGCAGAGAATGACTGAGGAGATGAGAGAGGGAGAGATGGAGAGAGAGAGAGAGAGAGGAAAGAGAGAGAGAGAGGGGAAGGATGGATGAGGGAGGAGAGAAAGACGAGCGGTCCCCCTGCCTCCAGACGGCGATGCTCTCCGCCAGATCTGATTTTAATTTGCTTTAAAATTCCTCCCCGCGGGTTCGGAGCCACAAAAGAAATACCGAATTCCTTGAGAAGTTGGGAATATTTTCTGTTATTCTTTATCCTTCACCGTGGGGGGCTTTTTTGAGTTTAAAATCCTAGCCGCTCATTTTAGTAGCGGGATGGAGTCCGAGAAAGAATTTATATTGTTTGTGGGAGAGATTCTGTGTTGTTTTAAGCTTGGGATTTTCAATAGCGTAATGCTTTTAGTGTGTTAGAGGCTGTTGTTTTTATTGTTATTGTTGATGATGTTATAGCTACTATAATTCGTAGTAAGAAAGCTAATGAATGCTAATGATATTTTGCTTAATTGTAATTCAATACTTGGGTCATTATCTGCACTGCAGTAAGTATCGCAAAGACTACTTTTGTTATTCCTTGTACTATGAATATTTTATAATTTCTGCGTCTCCCATTCTTACTACAGCCACTGTTACAGCTACCGTTACCCTTAACTATAATTTCTACAATGAATTTTAATAATACTACTCTCCATTTTCGTTTTTTTTTTTTTTTATTATTCAGATTATTTTTTATAAGACAATGATTGTATGAGTATCGAATACTATAAGAGTATGGACAAAAATGTCTTTTCAAATTAATGAATTTCATTTAGTATTTTAAAAGTATTAAATATTTTTTTCTCTCCCTTTTTTTCTGGAAGGAAAGTACAATAATGAGTTTACTGCCTTTGTCTTTCCAATGTGGAATATTCATGAAACATATCTATGTCAAAGCTATATTTTTTCTTATATTACTATTGTAATAACTTATTATTGTAATATGATATTCTTCCTTACAAAAGATTTACTATAGTCATTCATACTTAAGTTTGTTATTGTTGCCGTTATTGGTAGTTTTAATATTATTTATCTTATTCCGTTATTCGCTTAGTTTTTGTTATATTTCATGAAACCATATCATTACGGCCTATTTACTGCTATAGCACGATACATTTTCTAACATATCTCTTTAGACTTCACAGATTTTTTGAATGACATCTTTCTCAACTGACTCTTGCATTACCAGCGACTATAATGAGATTAGATCATACGCGTTATATTTTTTTAATTTTTTTTACTTACGGTTTTTGAACGCGTGACAGTGTATATCCAGGGAGTGAGAATTTTATGAACACCCGTGCAGACTGGCCACTCAATAGCACATTGAGAATGGGGTTGCGGGGCCGCTTATCAAAATTATTACACGAAAGGGTGAGGAGCTGGGGAACGTCTTGAGATCTGTTTTTATTAACTTGACAGCAAAGGAAAGGCGAACATGCATACGACAGCATCAGCACGCTGTGACATAATGAGATTACCTTGGTGTGTGTGTGAGTTGTGTTGTAGTTGTTGGAATGATGTCTGTGTGTGGTGTTTGTATATAAAATATATTATATATATATATATTTATATCTATATATATATATATCTATTATATATATATATTATGGTGTGTGTATGTTTGTCTTACATTCTAATTATTATATATGTTATATTATAGTATATTATAATGTGTGTAGTATATTATAAGAGAGAGAGAGAGAGAGAGAGAGAGAGAGAGAGGAGAGAGAGAGAGATGAGAGGAGAGAGAGAAGAGAGAGAGAGAGAGAGAGAGAGAGAGAAGAGAGATACATATGGGTATATATATATATATTATATATATATATATATATAAATACATAATTAAATACATATAATAATATATATATACATATATATATATATATATATTATATATATATATATAATATATATATATATATATATAACATATACGTATATAAATATATATATATATATATATATATATATATATATATATATATATATATATTATTATATATATATGTATATGTCTCTCTCTCTCTCTCTCTCTCTCCTTCTCTCTCTCTCTCTCTCTCTATTATATATACTAATATATATATTGTATATACTATATATATATAATATATATTATATATATAATATTATATATATATATATATATATATACATATATATATATATATATATATATATTATATCATGATATTATATGGTATATATATATATAAATATTATATTATTATGACTTATATTATAATATATATATTTATAATAGATTATAATATATAGTAATACTATATATATTATATATATACTATTATGAATATGTATGTATATATATATATTATAGAATATAATATAATAATAATACTATAAATATAATATATATTTTATATGTATATTATTATATATATATAATAATATAAATATTAACTATATAATATACACACACACAACACACACACACACAAAAACACAACACACACAAACACACCACAACAACAACGTATAATATAATATAATAGATACTAATATACATATATATGTATATAATTATATATAAATTATATATATATTATATATATTTATTATGTTATGGTACTATTATATGTAAGTATATATACACAACAATATATACATATGACTATATGCATACGCATACAGTATTAATATATCTAATATTATTACTATTATATAATATACTACTATTTATAATATGATTTGTTTGTTTGCTGTAGCTTGAATGGTGTGTAGTGCTGTGTTTGTTTGATTGTAGTGTGTGTGAGGTGTGCGTGTGTGTAAAATTCTAATGTGTGTGTGTGATGTGCTTGTGTGTGTGTGTGTGCTGGTGTGTGTTGTGTGTAGTGTGTGTGAAATATATATATCTATACTATATATATATAATTATATATTATAGCATATATATAGTATCTTAATTACATATAGTTATATATAATAGTATAATATATATATTACGTAGTGTGATGCTGTGTGTGATGTTATTTCAATCTATCTATTTATAAATTTATCTATCGTATCAATATCTATCTATCATCTATCTATCTAATTATAATAATATAATATATATTAGCTATATAACTAATAGAATATGTATTTAACTTAATACTACTGTATTATCATATCAAATACTATCTATCTAATCTATCTATATAATATATAATGTATATAATATATTAATATATTAATATTATTTAGTATATGATATATATATATAATATAATATATTATATAATATATGTATTTAATATATCTATGATAATGTATCATCTTATCTAATCTATCTATCTATATATCTATTATATATAATATATATATATAATAGTATATATATATATATTATATATATATAAAATATCACTATATATGTATGTAATGTACGTTTGTACAGTGTGTCTGGTGATGTGTGCGTGGGTTAATATATGCGTGTGTGCGGTTATATCTATTTCTTCCTTATCATCTACTGAGTATTCATTGATTAAGGAAGGCAGTGATCAAAGGTACTTTTATGGAGACGAAAATCAGGTAATCACTTCAATCTAATAATTACATGAAAGTCAATTAAATGAAATCTTTGCATTCCATCATAGTCATTCATATCTAGTTATCCGGATTGCAATTACGACTGTCAATCATCATTTCGAAAAAGGTTGCGGCGCATATCAGTCACTTATCATTTCAATAATAACCTTCTGACTTCCGTAATTCGTTATGTCATCAGTATCATCGTTATTGACAATGTTCACATACATACCATATGGAACACAACATACCCATTAACAAACACACAAAACACAACAAACAAACACATCCACACACACACACAAACATACAAACACACTCAAACTCACACACACAACAAACACAGCACAAACAAAACACACACACAAAACAACACAAACACAGAACACAACAGCACACACAACACACACACACACACACATCATACTCAGACGCTGAAAAGAGTGAATTTGCCTGTGTGTGCTTGTGGGGAAGGGGGAGGCATCTGAAGGGAGGGGGGGGAGGCGGGTATGCATTTGAGGGAGGAGAGCGAGGAAAGAAGGAAGAAAGAGAGAAAGAAGTGAGAGGAAAGAAAGGAAGGGAAAAGAAGGGAAACGAGAGAGGGGAGGATGTGGAGGAGGAGGAGTGAGGAGAAGAGGGTAAGGGAAAATGAGAACGGGAAGTGAGACAGGGAGAAGAGAGGGAGGAGGGGAAGGGGAGGGATTTGTGGAGCTAGGAAGGAAAATGGGGAGTTGGAGATGGGAATTGGGAAGAAGGAGAGGAGAAGACCGAGAATAG
>NW_020870680.1:240371-247871 GCF_003789085.1 Penaeus vannamei | reverse complement strand
GCGAGAGAAAGAAGTAGAATATAAAAGGAAAGAGGAATGGAGAGTAGAGAAGAGAGTGGGAAGAAAAAAAAAAATAAAAGAGAGGATACAATTAAAGAAATGATGACAGGCACGTAAAGACGAAAACCGTTAGAAAGAGAATAGCAAAATCAGCCAACCGTTAGAGCATACAAGTCTTCGGAATGTTTTGGCGGGAACTTTGAGGACAAGAATAAACGTATTCGAAACAAGTGAAATGGCGAGAGCGATAGAGCTGTGAAGGGATTCGGACGAGTGAGAAAGTGACACGTTCTGCGGATGAAGGAATGAAGAAGAAAAACAAAACTGGGGATGTACGGTATATCCGCGTATGTAAAAAGACTTTTTAGTTTTTTTAAGTGTATTTTTATCCTGGTTGGTGGTTAGTTCTCTTTGATTCTCTCTCTTCCTCTTCCTCCTCTTCGTTTGTCGTCTCCTTTTTCCTTCCTTCAGTTATTCCTGTCCCGCTCCTCATCACACTCACTCGAACAAAAAGAGAGAGAGAGAAGCAACCTCGCCCAGTCAACAGAAAAGGAGAGAAGAGAGAGATCTGAGAGAGAAGATTCCGAGAGAGAGAGAAGAAGAGAGACAGAGAGAGAGAGAGATACAGAGACAGAGAGAAGAATGAGAGAGAGAGAGAGATACAGAGACAGAGAAAGAGAAGAGAGAGAGAATACAGAGACAGACAGAGAGAAGAATGAGAGAGAGAGATACAGAGACAGAGAGAGAAGAAAGAGAGAGAGAGATACAGACAGAGAGAAGAATGAGAGAGATACAGAGACAGAGAGAAGAATGAGAGAGAGATGTACAGACAGAGAAGAATGAGAGAGAGATATACAGAGACAGAGAAGAATGAGAGAGATATACAGAGACAGAGAGAAAGAAGAGAGAGAGAGATACAGAGAATCAGAGATAGAGAGAGAGAGAGAGATACAGAGACAGAGAGAAGAATGAGAGAGAGAGAGATACAGAGACATAGAGAGAATGAGAGAAGAGAGATACAGAGCAGAGAGAAGAGAGAGATACAGAGACAGAAGAGACACAGAGAAGAATGAGAGATACAGAGGACAGAGAAAGAAGAGAGATAAGAGACAGAGAGAAGAGAGACAGAGACAGAGAGAAGAGAGAGAAGACAGAAGAGATAGAGATAGAGAGACAGAGAGAAGAATGAGAGATACAGAGACAGAGAGAAGAATGAGAGATACAGAGACAGAGAGAAGAATGAGAGATACAGAGACAGAGAGAAGAATGAGAGACAGAGAGAAGAATGAAGTACAGAGACAGAGAGATGAGAGAACAGAGCAGAGAGAAGAATGAGAGATACAGAGACAGAGAGAGAGAGAGAGATGAAAGTAGAGATACAGAGACAGAAGAGAGAGAGTGAGATACTAGAAGACAGAGAGAGAGATACAGAGCAAGACAGATGAGAGTACAGAGAGAGAGAGAGAGAACAGAAAAGATACAGAGAGAAACAGAGAACGAGAGCGACACATATGCCAACCTCACCCACTCGGGAAACCAACCCCCACAATGCATCAGTATAAGCGGGGGTATTGAGCCGGAGGGGGCGGGGGGGGGAGCGGGCGTTGCTTTGGTGTCCTCATAGGGAACTGAAGACTTCCTTATCCGCGACCAAGTACGATTGTCCCAAGGAGGGGAAGGTGGGGGTTGGGGGGCAGGGAGGTGGGGGATTCCCTCTCCTGCCATCACTTCTCTCTCGTTCTTCCCTGCTTCCCCTTGGTTGTTTATGGTTGTTTGTATGTTGTTGTTTTTCCTTCCTTTTTTCTCCGCCTGTTTTGTCTTCTTTTTCTTTTTTTTTCCCTTTTTTCTCGGTTATCTTTTCTTTTTTCTTCTTTTTATTTGTTATTCTTCAATCTCACCTTCTTTCTTTCTCTCTCTCTTCTTCATCATCCTTCTGTCTTCCCCTCTCCTCTTTTCCATTGTGCTCGTTCTTCCTTTTCCCAAATGGTTCCCCGTGTATTTTTCTCTCTAAACCTTACCCATCCTCATTTTTTCTTCTTTTTTTTTCTTTTCTTTTTTGCCTCGCTTCTCTTCGTTCTGCCCATCTTTCCCGTTTGTTCGCTAACTCCTTGCCCATTAGTCCCATGTTTTTCTTCCTCTCCCCTCTCCTTTTTATCTTATTCCGCTTTCCCCTTCATCGCCGTTCCTCGCGCTCTCTCTTTCCCTAGTCTTCCTTGCATAGGTATATTTCTTCCTCCTCATTATCCTTCGTTTCTGTCTGTCTCCTCTTCCTCTCCTCTTTACCCTCACTTTTTCTCTTTCTTCTCTCTGCTCTCTCTCTCTCTCTCTCTCTCTCTCTCTCTCTCTCTCTCCTCTCCTCTCTTCTCTCTCCTCTCCTCTCTCTCGTCTCTTTCCTCTTTCCCTCTTCCTCTCTTCCTCCCATTCTCCCCCTTCTTTCCCCTCTTTCTCCCTTATTTTTTATTTATTTTATGTTAATTTATTATATTATATGTTTTTTTTTTTTCTCCTTTCCTCCCATAGATCTTTCTCTCCGTCCCTTCTTGTCGTCCTGTTCCCCTATTTTCTCCCTCGCCGCCCTACTTTCCTCCTCTTCCCTGTTTCCCCCTCTTCTCTCCTTGACTTCCACCTCCTTTTGAGAATATTTTTGCCTAGTTTATGGCTGTATCCCACTGAGCCATGCTTTGGTCGGCAAAATTCTGTTCGTTTCTAAATATTATTCAGCTTCTGTCGAGAGTGTGTTCCTTTTTTCGTGCCCGAGGGATCTACAGCGGAGTACGGGGTTCTACGTGCAATAACATACGCCAATACGACTTTATAACCATTACACACAAACACACACACAGACACACACACACACACACACACATATATATATATATACTGATAGTAGTATATATATATACTATTATGATTATAGAAGAGAGAGACGAGAAGGAGAGAAGAGGAGAGAGATGTCAAAGAGAGAGAGAGAGAGAGAGAGAGAGAAAAGAGGCATGTGTGTGTAAAGAGAAACAAACAGAGAAAATTACCAATGATAATTACATGATACATATACCCCCCCACCCCGAAAAAAAAAAATGCGCACACAAATCCCCTAAAAAGTCCCCCAAGAGTTAAAAAGAAAACGACAATTTAAAACCCAAACAGAACATGGCCCAATCCACGCTCTCTGCCAAGCAATATCCCGCAATATCCACCTCGGCCTCGAAATGTTAAACTATCCCCGGAAGACCATGTTGGCCCGTTAGTCGACACTAACATGATTACGGAACTTCGAATAAGCGAATTTAAACTTCACTCTCGAAGCTTCGTAAACGGAGGGAAGATAATATGCCAGTCAGCGGAGAGAGAAGAGAGAGAGGGGGGGGAGGGAAGGTTATACATTTTTTTTTCGATTATTATATTTATTTATGGTATTTTATTAATTATCTTCTCTCTTTTTTTTCTCTCTCTCTCTTTATTTCTTTCTTTCTTTCTCTCTTTCTCCCTCTCTCCCTTCTCCACCTTCTTTCTTTTTCTCCTCCTCCTCCCTCCTCCTCCTCCTCCTCCATCCTTCCCTCCTCCTTCTCGCTCCTCCTCCTCCTCCCTCTCACTCCCTCCTCTTCTCTAGGCTCTCACCTCACTCAATCGTTTCAACCCGCCCTCCTTTCTGCCCTCCTCCCATCCATCTCCGCGCCCTTTCTCTCTCTCCGTCCTCCTTCCTCCTCCTCCAGTCTCACTTCTCCCTAACTTTCTTAGCTCTTCCCCCTCCTTCCCTCAACTCCATAAGAAATACAAAAAGAGGCGTTGAAGACGGATGCTGCATACACCCCGCCCCCTCTAAGTGTCAGATCCTTCACTTGAAGAGATGCAACATTTCGATTGAGAAATCACCACGCGTAACAGGACTCGAGTATTCATTGCCGATAACTGTGGAGGGAGAGTGAAAAGGGGACTTAGATTCATGCAGTAGAGAGAGGAATGATGCAAAAACTGCAAAAGTGCTAAATACGATTTCATGCAGTAGAGAGAGGAATAACTGTAAACTGCATAAAGGAGCATAACTTCATGTAGTAGAGGATTTGATAATTAAACGTTTGGCAAAACTGTAAGAAGGAGAGTGGAAAAAGGGGGAACTATAGCATTCATCGCAGTACGATAGGGAAAACATTTCATAGGCGCAAAAGTGCTAAATAGATTCATGCAGTAGAGTGAGAATGATAATTGAAAATTGCTATAGCTGTGAGAAAGAATGAAAGAGGGCACATACTCATCAATAGATAGATAATGAACATTGCTTAACCGTATGTGTGAAAAAAAGAGGTCTAGATTCATGCAGTAGATGAAGAGCGATGAATGAACATTGCATAACTATGAAAGAGTGAATAAGGAGGCATTAGATTCATTACAATAGATACTATAGAGAATTGCAATAACTGGAGGAAGAGTAAAGGATAGATTTCATGCGAGTCAAAGCTGAGTTTAAGCATGAACATACATATTTGGAGTATTGAATTGGAAACATGTATTCATACAGAGATAGACAGTTGAATAACGTGCAAAAAGAGAGGTTGAGGAGATAACTAGATATATGTAATTCTGTTTAAAATCTACGGAGAATTTTTTCAGCGTTAAGAAAGTAGATTAGCAAAAATTCAGTACATATTGGTCCACCGAAAAAATTGAGTAGGTTTTGAATATCTGATATTCGAAAAGAAATGCTAAAAGAATTAAAACAGTTATTCGTTCATTCTCACTCAGAAAAACACAGTTACTATCAACACCAATAACAAGGCATAGAAATGTTATGTAAGACTTTTGCAAGTGTCTGAAAAATTATATGCGAGGAATAAAAACAATAAAAGCAAAAAAATATTTTAATCATAAGAAATAAATGATAGTATTTATAGACCAATTAGAAATGAAAACCTTCCTCTAATTTAAAATATACCACGAGGAACCTTAGACAGTAATTAGCAAAGATTACCAGATATTCTTTGACAGACACTCGAGATTACTTTGTCTGTTCTTTCCTTTTGCCAGAGTAGATTCCGTGATGCTCAGACAGACACTTTTATTATTCTGTTTGGATATGACAGGTACCTTTTTTGACACGGTGAGACACGTCTTTTTATTATTATTATTATTATTGTTTTCTCTTCTTTTTCTTCTTTTTTTCTTCCTTTGTTTCTTCTTTTTCTTTTTCTTTCCTTTATTTTTTTCTTCCTTTTATTTTTTCAACCTTTTTCTTATTCTCTTTTATTTTTATTTTTTATTTTTTTCTTATTCCTCTTCTTTCTCTTTTTCGTCCGTTTTCTTTTCTTTCTTTCTTTCTTCTTTTTCCTTTTTACCATTCCTCTTGGCGTCCACTTCGTCCTTCGGTCAACGGGCCTTTCTCCCTCCTCTTCCCTCCTTAATGTTATTGGAATCGAATCAAGTCCTTTTGACGATTTGATTTCCTTTTTCTTTCTCTCTCTCTCTCTTTCTCTCTCTCTCTCTCTCTCTCTCTCTCTCTCTCTCTCTCTCTCTCTCTCTCTCTCTCTCTCTCTCTCTCCTCTCTCTCTCTCTCTCTCTCTCTCTCTCTCTCTCTCTCTCTCTTCTCTCTCTCATCTTCGAATCGGGTCCTTGGCGATTTGATTTCCTCTTTTTTATTCTTCAAAGTCAACGTGTTTTTGTTTGTTTGTTTGTTTCTCATTGGAATCAGGTCCTTTTGATAATTTGATTTACCTTATTTATTCTTCAAAGTCAACGTGTTTGGTTTTTTTTTTTTTTTTTTTTTTTTTTTTTTTTTTTTTTTTTGAGTCCTTTTGACAACTTGATTTTCGTAATCACATCACCATCATTGCTTACATAAATTATCATATACTTCGCCGTTATTAAAGCATTCATCGTCATCATCACTATCACACATTTGTTACTTATTCCATCATCACCGTCTCGTTACCTCTTATTTCAATTACATTCACTACATTCATTACAACCATATTCACTATTGCAACTACATTCACCATCATTAAACCCACATTCACCATCATAATCACGTTCACCATCATTAAAACCCACGTTCACCATCATGGCTAACTTAGCTTTACCTACACCATCACTCATCACCACCATCATCACCTATCACCACATACAACGTCATCACCACCATTTATCACCACCACACCAACATTACTTACACCATTGCACCCCCCCCCTCCCCCAACCTCCATCTTTACCATTCAGAGATATTTTCATATTATTTTCTCAAACGCTTTGCCCGTGTCTTCCTGCCTCTTTCCATGATTGGAGATTAGGGGATTGGGTGGTGGGGAACGGGTGGGTGGTGGGACAGGGTGGGAGGGGGGATGTGTTGATAGTCTTCGGAAATGTGAACTTTGGCTTTTATGTTTCTCTGTTTCTCGGTCTGGGTCGGTGGATTCACTTGATCTAGTTATTTTATGTCTTTTCTTTTCTTTGTTTTTCTTTTTCTTTCTTTTTCCTTTCGTTTCTGTTTTTAACTGTCTATCTGTGTCCCTATTTCTCTTTTCCTTTTCTATCTCTCTCTCTCTCTCCTTCTCCCTCCTCCTCTCTCTCTCTCCTCCCTCCCTCCTCCTTTCCTCCCTCACTTTTCCTTCCTTCTCCTTCCCCTCTTTTATTCCTGCGCTCTCCCCCTCCCTCCTCCTCTCTCTTCCTCCGTCTCTCCTTTCCTCCCTCCCTCTCTCCTTCTCTCCCTCCCTCTTTCCCCTTCCCCCTCTCATGGGTATATGAAAGTAGAATTAATTACATCAGATTTTATTGGCGTCACATTTTATTTACAGGAAATGTAGTTTCTATTGAGAGATCGAGTGATCGAGTAAATTACATGGAACAGGAAAAAAATATGATAAGATTTGTATGTGTGTGGGGTGAGGGAAGAGTGTTTGTGTGTGTGTGTGTTGTGTGTTGTGAATGAGTGAATGTATGTTTGTTTGAGTAAGTTGTTGTGGTGCATGAGTGTGAATGTTTGTTTGAGTAAGTTGTGTGTGTGTTTTGTAAGTATGTGTGTCTTAGTGCTAGTGTGAACGTGTACTCTCATGTGCATACGCTAGTGCTGTGTAGAAAGAAATACATAGAGGTCTCTATATATAAAAAAAAAAATGTAGACCTTGTACAGTGAGCATCCTCCAATTATCACTTCGAAATAAGTTTTCCTTAATCATATCAACCCCCCCCCTCTTCTCTACCGTACGAAAGGGAATAAAGGTGATACAAAAAAATAGATGACCGAAATGATAGTAAAGTAGTTGTAAAAGATGATAACGATATTAGTAATGCTGTTGGTGAAAATATACGATAATGATAACAATAATGATTGATGATAACAAGAATGATGGTGATAACAAGATGATGGATATACAAGAATGATGGTGTAATGATAATGATACATAATAATGGTGATAATGACAGTGATGATAACAATAATGATAACATGATAATAATGGACGAATACATTACGTCAAAAGAAAAGGAATGTTACTAATAAGCCCACCCAGCGGA
>NW_020870680.1:220371-237871 GCF_003789085.1 Penaeus vannamei | reverse complement strand
AACAGAATGGACAATTAAGAAGAGAAAATGCAATAAATAATGATGGCGATAACAGAATGAAATAAAATGCTATCTGTATCTCCCTCTCTATATTTTATCTCTAGCCTTTGTCTAACTTTCTCCGTCTCCCAACCCCTTTTCTCGTTGTTTTTCCTTCTCCCCATCCCTCTCTCCTTCCTTCCTTCCTCCATTCCAGGAATGCCTTATGTATCTTACTCTGCCCCCCCTTTTTTCTTTGTTTCTTCCTTCTCCCTATCCCTCTCCCTCCTTCCCTTCTCCCTTATTTTCTCCCTCCTTTCCTTCCTTCTCCCTCCCTCCCTCCTTCCTTCCCTCCCTCCCTACCCCCCTCCTCCCTTCTCCTTCTTCCCTCCTCTCCCTCCTTCCTTCCCTCCAGGAATGCCTAATGAGAAGCCAGTGGCATAAAAGCAAGCAATATAGCATGTCATTACTGATAATTACAATATTCTCGCTACAGTGCGTGTTGTCCCGGTCCCCCGCCTCCCTCCCCCCCCTCCCCCTCCACCTCCCCTTCTCCTCTCCTTCTCCCTCTTCTTCCCCTGCCGCTGCTCCTCCTTTCTTATGGGCCCTTCCTCCCACCGTCACTCCCTCTCTCTTCTACCATCCCATCTCTTCTACTCTCTCTGTCCTCTCTCTCTCTCTCTCTCTCTTCTCTCTCTCTCTCTCTCTCTTATATATATATATATATATAATATATAAATATATATATATATATATATATATATATATTATAATATATTTATATATACTTATATGTATATATGCATGTTTGTAAGTGTATATCTTTCTCCTTCCACGCATCTCCCTGCTCTCCTCGTCCCTCCTCCCACCCACTCCTCCCTCCCTCCCTCCCCACATTTATCCATTCCTCCTTCCTGCTTACCTCTTCTCTCCTCTCCTCCCCCTCCATCACCTACCCACTCCTCCCACTCCAACCCCTTCACTCACCACCTCACCCCTCCTCCTCTCCCACTCCACCCCCCTCCTCCTTCTCCCTCCCTATTCCCACCTCCCTCCCCCACTCCCCCTCCACTCCACCACTCCCAACCTCCAACCCCCCCTCCTCTCCCCACCTCCACCCCCTCTCCTCTCCCCACTCTCCCACTCCCACCCCCTCCCCCCACTCCCCTCCACCGCGCTTTCATAACACTGCTCCCAATTAATGGAATGAGAGAGAAGGCGGTGTAATCCTCTCGTATTTGTCTGGTGGAGTTTGGCTCTCGGATGAGTATTTCGCGCTTGCAGTCCTGGCTCGCTGTCAAGAGTGCTGTCGTTTTGTCGGTGTCGTCGTCGCTGCAACGGGTGGCTGTCGTTTTTTGTCGGTTGGATTCGGTCGTCAGCTATCAACGGTTGGTCGGTCCTCGGCTGTCACGTCATGGCTGTCGGTGTCGGTTGGAACGGTCGGCTGTCAACGGCGGGTCGGTGCGTCGGCTGTCAACGGGTGGCTATCGGTTTTTTTGGTGTCGGTTCGCTCGGTTTCAACGGGTGGTTGTTGGTTTTTGTCGGTTGGTCGGTCGTCAGCTGTCAACGGGTGGCTGTCGGGTTTTGTCGGTTGGTCGGTCGTCGGCTGTCAACGGGTGGCTGTCGGTTGGTCGGTTGTCGGCTGTCAACGGGTGGCTGTCGGTTGGTCGGTTGTCGGCTGTCAACGGGTGGCTGTCGGTTTTTTCGCGTCGTTGTCGGTCGGTGTGGCTGTCGGGTTTTTGTCGGGTTTTGTCGGTTGGTCGTCGTCGGCTTCAACGGGTGGCTGTCGGTGTCGGTTGTCGGTGGTCACGGTGCGTCGGTTGGTTTGTCGTCACGTGCTGTCGCTCGGTGGTCGTCGTCGGCTGTCAACGTGTGGTTGTCGGTTTTGTCGGTTGCGTCTCGTCAGCTGTCAAAACGGTGGCTTCGGGTTTTGGTCGGTTGGTCGGTCGTCGGCTGTTTCGCTGTCGGCTGGGGATTGGGCGGTGTCCGTCGCCGCTCTCAAGTCCGGCGCGGCCTTTCAACCTGGGTGGGGGCCTGCGGTATTTAGTCGGTCGTCGGCTGTTTCCTGTCCTGGTGATGTTATTACTTGAGATTTGTGTTTCTTGTTGTTTTGGGCGATCGTTAGGTGTCGGTTTTGGGCTGTCGGCTTATTGATGTTACCTGTCGGTTAGTAGGTTTTCGGCTATCGGAAATCTGTCGGTTCAGGTGATCGATGATCGGAAATCGGCAGTCGGTTGTCGCTTGTTGTAAATCAGCTGTCGGTCTTGGGTTCTTGGCCTCAGGAATTCAGAGGTCAGCTGTCAGGGGTCCTCATGCCTTGGTCTCGTCTTTGGTAATCTGTTTTTTTTTCTTCTTTTTTTTCCTTTTCTTTCTTTAGTAATCTTTTGTTTTTATTTTTATTTCTATTTTTTTTTTTTTGCTTTTTTTATAAAATAGCATTTTTTTATGCGTGTGTTTTTGTTTTGTTTTGTTTTGTTTTTCAATTTCCTTTCCGTGTTCATTTAGTTTTTTTTTCTTTTTTCTTTTTTTTTTGTCTTCCGTCGTTTAAGAGAAAAAAAAATCTGTTGTTATTTTTTAAATTCAGTCAGGTGTAACCGGAAGTGTTTCAAGATGATAAAGTGTACATATAATAGAATTAAGATCTGAACAGAGAAGAGTTATGAATAAAGATTTATATAGAGAAGGAACCCAAAATCACAAGATATTTGACATTAGTATCATCTTGTGAGGTATTTGATTTTCTTTTGTAACAAAGATATAAAAGAAAAGACAAACGAAAACACAATTCTTATTGACTCGGGGAAAAGAGAGAAAAATGAAATCGTTTTATCGGAAATTTGGGAGGAATTTCTAACATGATTTTAAGCCCGGGTAAGAAATTTAGTGCGATTTCTGGAATGGCGAATCATTTTTCCAATAGAACGTTTTGAAAGAAACTGAAGAAAGGAGAACGAAAATTGAATATAGGTTAATATATATATATATATATATAATATTATATATATATTGATACATAATATCGATATATCCGATCGTTTTTTTCCGTTTTTTTTTTTTTTTTTTTTTTTTTTTTTTTTTTTTTTTTTTTTTTTCATTTTCATTTCCATCCTCATGTACAGCTACACAGAAAAAAAAATATCGTTAGAAAATCATGATAAACATTCTGACACAAGTAACGATACTTTTTGAAATATAGTTGTTAACGGAACGAAACCGTTGGTATCCCCGATTTCCTAACAGCATTTAGGTACGTGTGGCTTTTCTGAATATTGCAAGACATACTCCATCCCTTAGAGGAATATAATCGTCAACTTATTGAAATCATATGAATATCTTACTGAATCCATATGAATTCCGGAACGACTATTCGAGACATGAATCAAAACGAGACAGATTTGAAACCCAAAATACCAAAGAGAGATAGAGATAGAGAGAGAGGGGGACAAAGGGAGAGAGAGATAGAGAAAGGGAGATAGAGGAAGAAAGAGACAGATAGTGAGAGAAAGGGAGATAGAGAGAGAGGTGGATAGAGGAAGAAAGAGATAGTGAGAGAAAGAGAGAGAGAGAAAGACGGAAGATAGAGAAAGAAAGATGGAAGAGAGAAAGGGAAAAGGAGATCGAGAGAGAAAGAGGGATAGAGAGAGATAGGGAACATGTCTCACTCTATCTCTCTTCCATAACATAAGGTTCTGTTCGTTGAATGTTTCGACACCCCTCCTAACGAGTTTTCTGTGTAGTTGTGCGTATATACGATATGTTCCCCTCAGAAATCTAATCACATTTTTTTTCATACCGAGTACCAAGAAAGAGCAAAAAAAACAAAAACAAAAAAAGATAATACAAAATAAAATCTCCCTTATTTTGATCCAGCAATGGATGAGAAAGAGAGAGAGTGAGAGAGGGAGGAAGAGAGAAAGAGAGAGAGAAAGAGAGAGAAAGAGAGAGAAGTGTTCCCTCAGAACTATAATCAAATTCTTTCATACCAAGTACCAAAAAAGAGACCCCCCCCCCCCAAAAAAAAAAAAAAAAATCTCTTTTTTCAACCGGAATGATTAACGCTTTCCCTGTCCCCTCTCGAGGACCGCCAGCTGTCTCCTCTCCCCTCGTCGCGATCCCCTCAGTCCTTCCCAATCTATTATTACTAACTCTAAGAAATAGTAATTATAATGAATTAAGCGGAAAGCAAAAAGAAATAAATGAATAGATAAATAATAATTATAATGCATTAAGCGAAAACAAATAGAAATAAATAAATAGATAAATAGAATTAAAAGATTAAAAAATAAAAGAATAATGAAATATGATAACAAAAGTTTATTAAATCAAGAAAAAGAAAAAGAATAGTTGGTTACAATTTCCCTTAAGTAAAAATTGCTGGGATGGGCGACTGATGAGCTTTCGTCATCTGTGCTTAGTTTAATTTTTTTTTTTTTTTTTTTTTTTTTTTTTTTTTTTTTTTTTTTTACTTTTTCTTATCTCCTTTATTGTTTCCTTTTTCTTTTTCTGTTTCCCTTTTTATCTGTTTCGTTGTTTCTGTTTTTTTTTTTACTTTTTTTTTCTTTTTCTTATCTCCTTTATTGTTCCTTTTCTTTTTTACTTTTTATCTGCTTCGTTGTTTCCGTTTTCTTATTCTTCTCTTTTTCCTTATTTCCTTCGTTATTTCCGTTTCTCTCTTCTCTTCCTTTTCTCTTTTCTTCTTTTTCTGCTTCTTATTTCCTTCATCGTTTCCTTTTTTCTTCTCTCTCTCCTTATCTCTCGTTGTTTCCGTTTCCTCCTTGCATTTCTCCTTCGTTTTTTTACGCTTTTTCTTATTTTTTCCTTTTAATCTCCTTCATGGTTTCCTCTTCCTTCTTCTCCTTTTCCTTCTTATCTCCTTTATTTTTTCCATTTCATTCTTCGTGTTTTTTCTTCTTATTTCCTTCATTGTTTCCGCGTCTTCTTTTCTTCTTCCTTCGTATCTCCTTCATTTCGTTCCGTTTCTTGTTTCTCTTTTTCCTCCTCGGTTTCTTCATTTCATCTCTCTTGGTTCGTTTTCTTCGATTTGTTATTCCCCACTACATTATTATCATTATCCTTGTTATCTCTTCTTATTCTTCTTTTTCGTCTGCCTTCTTATCTTTATCTACGTTTTTGTCTTCTTATTCCTCTTCCTCGACTTCCTCCGCGTCAATATCTAGTTTTCTTTCCTCTTTTTACTCCCCTTATCATCACCTTCTCATTTCTCTCTTTCCTTCTCCTTCTTCTTTCTTATCTTACGACTTTTCATTACCATTGATTACTAAAGTTTTCTACTTATTCCTTTTCCATATTTTTTTTAATCCACCATTTTCGGTTTCCTCCTAATCCTCCTCCTCTTCTTCGCCTTCATTTTTATCATCATTTACTCCCTTTTCCCTTCTTTCTCCTCATCTTCCTCCTTCTCCCGTGACCTATTTATTCTCTATTTTGGGAGTTCATCGCTTTAAAAGGTCAAGTTGATTATAGCAACAAAGAAAAAGAAAAAAAGAAAAAATCTAAACTTTTCTTCCCGCAAAGTCACTCGCTAACGAAGGAAGGAAGGAAGATGTGGGTGGTTAAAGAACACGATAATGGAGAAGCGTGATGAAGTGAGAACACAAAGGGGAGGTGAAGGAGACCGTGATAAAGAAGGGGCAGAAGAAATTAAGAAAAGTGCGTGAAAAGAAGTTGCTAAAACAGAAAGGAAAGGAAAAATGTGATAAAGAATAAACTACAAAAACAGGAAAAACATGTCAAAGAAGGTAAAGGAAAAACAACAACAAAAACATGAAAGAATGAAATATAATTAGTTTTTACTAACTATAAAAAGGTCATTATAATGAATTAATTTAAAAATAACATCAAAATAAACATAAACATGAACACATGAATGGATGAAAACAAATATCAGTGAATAGATAAACAAATGACTAAAAAGGTGAAAGTTAAAACGTTTTTTTAGAGGTAATGAAACGTTGCTTCCTGAGTGTCCTGCTGACCTTTGCAACTTGCATTCATGAGTGCAACGTGACACTTCGACTAGACGTTGAAGAAGCTCGCCACGCTTGAAAATGTTTCACGAGAAAGAACGAAAGAGGAGAGAAGCAGAGAGAGAGAAAGTAGTAGGCAGAATCGGGGAGGGGGGAGGGATAGAAGAAAAAATAGAAAGGAAGGAGAAGAAAACGAGAAAGAGGCAGGCATCGGAAAATCGCGGGGGAGAGGAGAGAAAGATAGAAAGAAATGATAGACGAAGAG
This sequence comes from Penaeus vannamei, assembly GCF_003789085.1. Classification (NCBI taxonomy): domain Eukaryota; kingdom Metazoa; phylum Arthropoda; class Malacostraca; order Decapoda; family Penaeidae; genus Penaeus; species Penaeus vannamei. Next base: position 231,640 of record NW_020870680.1, on the reverse strand, counting down.
AGAAAGAACAGGCAAAACGGGAGACAGAGAGAAAGAAAGGGGAGACGAACAAGAAAAGAAGCAGGCATAACGGGCGCGACCGAGAGAGAGACGGGAAAAGAAACAGGAGAGCGCACGAGACGAGAACAGAAGCAGGCAAACGTGGGCCCCGACGCGCGAGAAAAAAGAGAAGACGAAGATGAGACCCAACAGAGACTGGTAGGACGAGACTCGCGGCAACCCACTAAGGAGATACATACAACTTCTTCAGGATCGCCGCCACGGCAACTGACGAAGAACAACGCAGCCAGAGACAGCATAAGAACAAGAATGCTCCCTCAGCCCCGTATCAATCGCACACCGAACCATCAGAGTTGACAATTACACGACGAATCGCACCCCACAACTACCCGACACCCGCGCCCTTAAGCCTCCAAAGGCAACAACCCTCGGCAAAATCTGCGCATACAACAGTGACAAATCGGAAACACGATTATGAAAATGAAACAAAAAATCTAGCTACTCCTCGCAGCGCGTCACGCCGCTGAACACAATCCCTACTCTTCCAAGACCCGGCAAGTGTTGAGACTCTCGATATCTTCGCAGTCCACGCCAGCCACCCCTACCCAGGAACCTTGCCAAACCACAGAGGCGTCTATAACGCATTCAATACCGTGTCCAGCTCTTTTTTTACTTTTCACCAGGTCGGCTCATTTTTCGGATATTTAGGAAATTGTTTTTTTCTTGTTTTGAAAAAAGAAATTTTTTTGTTGTAATTAATTTGTTTCTGTTTTTTATTTGTCATTTTTTTTATTGTTTATTTTTTTGTTCTGTTTTTTTGGGTGTTTAGTGATTTTGGGGGTGTGTCTGATCTGTTGGCTTGGGTGGTGGCTGTGACGTGTCTATGATGATTCTGGCGTGTTGGTAAGAAAGGCTTAGTATGTGATTAGTAAATAGTATATCTAGTAAATCGGTATTAAACTTAATATAGATTATCGCCCCTGAGGTTCATGGTTCCCGTTGCTACGTGCTTTACTCTAGTATGTATTTCTCCTTGTGATTTGTTTAGCAGCCTCGCACTTTGCCAGGCTCACATGATCTTCCTGTTGGATTGGATAGGACCAGCCCATGGGTAAGTGTCTCCGCCCCCTCGAGTTCGTTCCGCCGCAGCTCTTGGTCTGCATTTAGAATAACGACGAAATGAGAAATTTGAGTGATTTGAGATTTCAAGAGTATAGCTACCCTAGAGCTGAGAGAGCCCGATTGGTTCGCATGAGGTAAGTGTGGCGCTGCCACGAAGAGTAGAAGGAGTGCAGTCGGGAGTGCCGGAGGAGCGCCTAGGATCATGAGGACGGAGTGAAGGAGTGGGGGGATAACTAGGGGAAGCAAGACATGTGCTGGGCGGAACTGTAATGGTAGAGGACTTGGTGCAGTGAAGCCCCGGCGGGGGGAAGGGCTGAAGTAGAAGAGAAGGGGGAGGTGGGAGGGGAGGAAGAGAGGGAGGGGGGAGAGGAGGAAGAGAAGATGGTGGGGGAGGGAAGAGAAGGAGGGGGGGGGGGTAGGAAGAGAAGGGGGGGAGGGTAGAAGAAGGAGTGGAGGTAGGAAGAGAAGGGAGTCGGAGGGAGAAGAGAGGAGGTGGTGGGAGGTTGGAAGACGAATGGAGGTTGGGAGCGGGGAGACAAAGAAGGAAGTGGAAGAGGACAGAAACCAGGAGAAGGAAGCTGGGAGGTGCATCAGCCAAGCCAGTCCATCATGGAGGAAACGAACGGACAGATTCTTGACACTCTGGATCTGCGGTCTTTGTGAAGAAAGTTAGGAAGGAGACCCGAGGGGAGCGGGCGCAGGGAGTGCCCCGGGGCTCGCCACTCAGACCGTAAGAAGGAGCGCATGGAACGATTCATAGCTTGAGACAAGGGTTATAGGTAGATGAGGTGAGGAAAAAGGTGGAGGATAAAATGAGAAACGGGAAAGACTACAACCAATAACAAGAGACTAGATCGTATTGACCGGTTTCGATTTATATATCTTCGAGGAAAATCATTCAAGCAGAAAAGCTACATACCCATTTGTCGCGTATGACGAAGAATACACAGCCCACTCATATTTATATTACACCCGGACTGATGTAAATACACGCTGCTGGGGATGACCCCCGTGACTGCGTAGGACAGGCTTGTGCGAAACGTATAGAAGGAGTTGGGCGGGGGACGCCCCAATAGGAACGAAGCCCCAAGGGGGGGACGCGACCTTGCGATAGTTTGGAATCGTACCCTGGAACTGGCCGCGATGCAGCCAGAAGATTTGTTCAATTCGTTGTTTTTCTACTGCGCGGGGTGTAGAGTTGCGAGCTTCACGAATGGGGACCTGTCCTTTTGTGAATTGCCTCTTATCCCTCATGGCATAGTGTCTTGTCAGGACAGAGCTTGCTTTCGAACAGTTTTCGTGGGGGGTAGATGGGTCCAGCTTCAGATGGATGCAAAATCTACTGTAGGAAAGAGAGGGAGGTGGCGAGCATGGAATCAGGCAAACGCATAGGGCAGTTAAGAATTTCTGTATGGGTGGCACGACGTGGGACTCGCGCGCCGGAAGTGTTTCCTCCGAATTCCTGGGTAGGTGTTAGAAGCCGAGACGTAGAAGTTCCAGTTACCGCATAGTATGCGGGTCAGGAGTACGCGAACCGCTGCAGGTTAGAGACGACGGGAGGGTATGCGGAACGGTGGGGTCAGGTAGGAAGAGATAGGGAGTCGGAGGGTGAGGAAAGAGGGATGGGGGAGTGGAGAGAGATCGTACGGGCTAGGCCGGATCTAACTGCCCACCGCTTTGCGGTGTGAGGGGCTCAGGTCAAGAGAGTTAGGACGGCTGTTTTTCTGTGTGGTTCTTTCTCGATAGTTAGCGGTTCAGTAATGCTTTGTCCTCGATAAGAAATGTGGCTGAGGCGCTGAGGGGGAGGGTAGTTCAATATTGATGAGGCATAAGCACGGGGGGGGAGGTAGGACAGGGAGGAGGTGGGAGGGAAAAGGAGTGCTTAGAAATGGGGAGGTTAGGAGGAAGAAAGTAGTGAGTAGGTAGAAAAGAGATGGGAAAGAAGCAGTCAAGCAAGAAGACAAGGGCTATGCATACACCCTATCTAAGGTTTTTGTTATTCAGAGCAGGTGCAGCTGATGAGAAGGTAACAGTGTATTTTGTATGTTAGTGAGTAAAGTTAAACTGTATGTGCTTTGCTTTCCTTATGTAGTGAGGACACGTCGTCAGCATAACTCCCATTTAACACATTTTTCGTGTATGCTGATAGGAGGATTAGATAAACAATGAGAACAAGACAAGTAAATAAAAACTTGCTTGGATGAATTATTAATCAAAAAAACTATGAAAAATTGATGAATACACACACACAATATGTACACACGCACTACAGCACGCACGCACACCACACATCACACACAACACACACACACACACACACACACACACACCACACCACCACACACACACACACACACACACACACACACACACACACAACACAACCCACACACCACACACACACACACACACACACAAACACACACACACACAAACATACAAACAAACAAACACACATATACATGTATGTGTGTTTTTATGTATGTATATATGGGTTTATACATTTTTAATAAAACGTATTTAATGCATTTGCTTTGAATGCGTGCTACAAAATGTTATTTAAAAAGTGTACTCTTACATACCAGTTGCTGAAAGTGTGTCATTTAGAAAGTATTTAAAAAAATTACTGAAAGATACGAGATAAATGTATTAATTTTGAATGAAGCGTATTTTAAATATTTCCCTAGAGTGAGTGTTGTTAAATGTCATTATTAAAACGTGTATTCTTAGATATGCATTAGTAAGAATACATAACTTACAAAGTAATGATATTAAGAATATATTCACGTAATGAAAAAGCATCATCTTGAACTTTGACCTCAGATAGGGTCATCGATAGGGTCAACGTTAATCTCTTACTATTCAATATATGGGTATGTGCATATCATTTATTTTAAATTGATCTCTCTTTCGTTCTCTCTCTCTTTTCTCCTCTCTCTCCTCTCTCTTTTCTTTCCTTTGATCTCTCTCTCACTCTCTCTCCTCTCTCTCTCTCTCTCTCTCTCTTTCCTCGTCTCTCTCTCTCTCTCTCTCTCCTCTCTCTCCGTCTCTCTCTCTCTCTCTCTCTCTCTCTCTCTCTCTCTCTCTCTCTCTCTCTCTCTCTCTCTCTCTCTCTCTCTCTCTCTCTGCTCTCTCTCTCTCTCTCTTTCTCTCTTCTTCTCTTTTCTCTCTCTTCTCTCCTCACTCTCTCTCTCTCTCCTCACTCTCTTCTCTCTCTCCTTCTTTCCTCTCTCTCGTCTCTCTTCTTTCCTCTTCTCTTCTCTCGGGTTCATCGATCTCTCCTCTGTCGTTCTCTCTCTCTCCTCCTCCTCTCTCTCTTTCTTTCCTCTCTCTCTCTCTCTCTCTCTCTCTCTCTCTCTCTCTCTCTCTCTCTCTTTCTCTCTCTCTCTCTCTCTCTCTCTCTCTCTCTCTCTCTCTCTCTCTCTCTCTCTCTCTCTCTCTCTCTCTCTCTCTCTCTCTCTCTCTCTCTCTCTCTCTCTCTCTCTCTCTCTCTCCTCCTCCCTCTCCCTCTCCTCTACCTCTCCCTCTCCCTCTGTCACTGTTTCTTGGTTAATAGAGCGTGAACGAAGTAAAAAGAAAAAAAGCAACTTGGCAGATCGTAAAGTTTATTTCCTTTCGTGTCTGACAGTTCCCATTGCCACTCGCTGGAAACCGGGCCAAGATAGTGCTTATTGTTTCCGATGCAATATTAACGTTTGTATTGGATTCGCTCTCTCTCTCTTTCTCTTTCGTTCTCTTTTTTCTTTTTCTCGTCTCGTCTTCTCTTTTCGCTCCTTCTTTCTTCTCTCTCTCTCTCTCTCTCTCTCTCTCTCTCTCTCTCTCTCTCTCTCTCTCTCTCTCTCTCTCTCTCTCTCTCTCTCTCTCTCTCTCTCTCTCTCTCTCTCTCTCTCTCTCTCTCTCTCTCTCTCTCTCTCTTCTCTCTCTCTCTCTCATTCTCTCTCTCTCTCTCTGTCTCTGTCTCTCCCTTTCTCTTTCAGAAAGAAAGAGAGAGAGAGACCGATCGATATGCTTTTTTGTGTGTGTTCGCTTAATTACTTGTGTGTATAAAGGGAACTGGGTTATTATGGGAAATATTAATCAATGCAGATCCAGAACAAGATTGATGAATTGTATCAACAGGTCCCTTGTACCTAATCCCTTCCTCTTATTAATTCTCCCTATCTCTCTATCTTCTCTATTTCTGTGTGTGTGTTTCTTCTCTTCTTTTCTACTCCCTCACTCATGCCCCGCCCCTTCCTTACTTTTCCACTTATTATCTCCCTCTCCATATTCCTATCCCTCTTCCCCTCTCCCTCTCTCGTCTCCTCTCCCTATTCCCCTCCCTCTCCCTCCTCTCCTCCCTGCTCCCCTTCCCTGCCCCCCCTCCCTCTCTACTCCCCCTCCCTCCCCCCTCCCCCTCCCCTCCTCCTCGCTCCCTCCTTCCTCTCCTCCTGCCCCCCTCCCTTCTCCCGCTCCCTCTCTCTCCCTTCCCCTCCCTGTCCCTCCTCCTCCCTCTCCTCCCTGCCCCCTCCCACTCCCCCTCCCTCCTGCCCCCCATCCTCCCAAAACAAGCTTTAACATGTTTACTTTCACTGGCGGCGAGGCGAGTGAGGGAGCCAGGCCGCTCCACACAGCTGATCAAATTTTTCGGGAAGCGCGGTTTTCGTGAAGGAATATGGGACGAAAGAGGGATTCTTGGGGCTTAAGGAGAAGAAAGAGGAAATAGAGGAGAAGGAGAAGGAAGTGGGAGAAAAGAAGAGAGAGGAGAGGAGGAGAAAGAACGAGGAAAAATGGCCGCGCGGTGAAAGTTTAATGAGACTGAAATGGCGCGCTTTGAGAGGGTTTTTTTAAAGAGGGAAAGGGAGCTGTTTTAGCGCGTAGTAAGAATAAAACGTGATGAAAAGGAATAGGAGAAGATGAAAAAAATGATAAAAAGAGATAGAAGAAGATGGCGCTTGGCGGTAGAAGGCGGAGAAGCATGAAGAAGTTTATATAAACACAAGAAAAGACAATAAGCAAGGATACTGATAATTTAAGAGGATAACAAATATTAAAATGAAATTATAATATCAAGAAGGTAGTGATGATCATAACAAAAAGCGATAAATGATGAGAGAGGAGAGATAATACCGATAAAAACGAAAATATAATTGGTAGAAATAAATGATAACGGAGGAAAAAGGCGGGAAATTAGTGAAAGAACGTAAACAAAGGCGATAACATAAATGTCACATCGAGGGGGTAACGAGATTAAAATTTATTTCTTCATGAATATTACAAACAGGTGATAATGTTGATAATTAAAGCAATATGTAAAGGAAAGGGAGGGAAAAAATAGAAAAAAAAATACGAACAGGCACTGAATGAGAGATAAGTAAATAAAATAAGGTAAATGATTTTAGAAATGTTAAAAATGTGGTAAGAAGTAGAGCGAATGGGTACATCGGTATGAGGGAAGGATTTTTTTTCCTTATTAATAAAGAAACAGACCGTGAAAGGTGGAAAACAGGTCTTGGAATACTTAAACTTATCTGAAAATTTTATTAACTTTTTTCTGCGTTCTTTCGACGTGTGCGTCTCTATTTCTATTCCTCACTCTCTCTTTCTCTCTTTCTCTCTCTCTCTGTCCTCTCCCTCTCCCTCTCCCTCTCTCTCTCTCTCTCTCTCTCTCTCTCTCTCTCTCTCTCTCTCTCTCTCTCTCTCTCTCTCTCTCTCTCTCTCTCTCTCTCTCTCTCTCTCTCTCTCTCTCTCTCTCTCTCTTGTTTTCCTCCTCCTCCCACATCCACCCCCTCACCCTCTCCCCCCTCTCCATTTCTTCTCCATCTCTCTCTTCTCCCACTCCCTTTCCCTCTCCATTTTCTTCTTCCCCCTATATCTCTTCTTGTCTCTCTCTACTCCCATTGTCTGTTCTAACGGCCTCTTGCTCAACCCTTTTAGCACCGGATTCTTTATCACATCCGGAATTGCGCAATCATCTCTCCATTTCTCGCATTTCTCATTTTTATTCCTCTCTTCCGTTTGCTCCCTCTCCGGTAACTCAATTTGCATATAATTACCATATTCTTCTTTCTTGCATATCAGGAGGTTATTGGGTGTCGGGTTCATCTTGATTCTTCTTCTTCTTCTTCTTCTTTGTCTTCTTCTTTGTCTTCGTCTTTATGAATGTTTTTTTTCTGTTTTCTCTCTCTTACGCTTTCTTTATCAGGTTCTCTTCTATCTATCGGTATTCGTGTATGTTTTTCTTTGCGTGTCTCTATTTTTGTGTGTGTGGCGCCATGTCTTTTTCTTTTTTGATTTTGGAAGATCTTCTCTCTCTCTCTCTTCTCTCTCTCTCTCTCTCTCTCTCTCTCTCTCTCTCTCTCTCTCTCTCTCTCCTCTCTCTCTCTCTCTCTCTCTCTCTCTCTCTCTCTCTCTCTCTCTCTCTCTCTCTCTCTCTCTCTCTCTCTCTCTCTCTCTCTCTCTCTCTCTCTCTCTCTCTCTCTCTCTCTCTCTCTCTCTCTCTCTCTCTCTCTCTCCTCTCTCTCTCTCTCTCTCTCTCTCTCTCTCTCTCTCTCTCTCTCTCTTCTCTCTCTCTCTCTCTCTCTCTCTCTCTCTCTCTCTCTACTCTATCTATCTATCTATCTATATCTATATCTATATCTATCTCTTTTTATCTCACTTTCTTTCTTTTTCCTTTCTTTTTCTTTCTCTTTCCCCCTCTCTTTCCTCCTCACCCATCTTCCCTCCTCCCCTCCTCCTCTCTTCCTCTCCTCCCTCCCCTCCCCTCCTTCCTTCCTCCTCCTCCCTCCCTCCTCCTCCCCTCCCTTCTTCTCTCCTCCCTCCTCTTCCCTCCCACCTCCTTCCCTCCCCCCTCCCTCCTCCCTCCTTCTCCTAGGCTTTCAGATCCGTCTCCAACTTCAAAGGCAGTCTGGCAGTACCATCCTCCTCCTCGTTCGAATCGTCTCTGGTTCGGATCGTCCCTGGTTCGGGTCGCTTGTAGTTCGGATCGTCTCGGGTTTCGGTTCAAGAAAGAGAGGCTTCTGTTAGATTTTTTTTTTTTTTTGTGTGTGTGTGTCACTGTTTCATTCATCTCCTTTTCTCCTTTGCTTTGTCCATGTTTGTTTTTTGTTTTATTTTATTTCCTTTGTCTTTTTCCTCCGATCATTTGCTCTCTCTTTCTTACTCCTTCCATCCTTCTTTCCTCCATTCTCTTCATCTCCTTTCGCCCCTTCCCATTTCTTTGGCTTCCACGGGTATTTTCAACTAATCACTATCTTCCCTCTTCTCTCTCTCTCTCTCTCCCTTCTTCTCCCCCTCTCTCCCTCTCTCTCTCTCTCTCTCTCTCTCCTCTCTCTCTCTCTCCCTCTCTCTCTCTCTCTCTTCTCCTCTCTCTCTCTCTCTCTCTCTCTCTCTCTCCTCTCTCTCTCTCTCTCTCTCTACTCTCTCTCTCTCTCTCTCTCTCTCTCTCTCTCTCTCTCTCTCTCATTCTCTCTCTCTCTCTCTCTCTCTCTCTCTCTCTCTCTCTCTCTCTCTCTCTCTCTCTCTCTTCTCTTTTCTTTTTTTCTTTTTTTTTTTTTTCTTTTCTTTTTCTTACTTCCTTCCCGCTGATGTTCTTTTGGTGAAGGTTGTTACGAAGGAAAATACCTCCGAGAGCAAGAAGGATTTGGCGAGGATGCAAAAGAGTGGGATTCTTATCGCTTATCTCTTCTTACTTCTTCTTCCTTTCTCTCTCTCTCTCTCTCTCTCTCTGTCTTCTTTTTTCTTCCTTCCTCCATTCTCCTCTGTCTCTCCCTGTTCTTTTTTCTTTCCTCCTCCCCTCTCTCTCTCTCTCTCTCCTCCCATTCTTTCTCTCTCCCTGTTCTTTCCTTCTTTCCTTCCTTTCTCTTCTCCTTCTCCTTCTCTCTCCCTGTTCTTTCCTCCCCTCATTCCTTTCTCCTCCCATTCTCCCTCTTTTTCCCTGTTTTTCCCACCTTTCCTTCCTTTCTCTTCCTCTTCTTCTCTTTCTTCACCATCTCCCTATTCACCTCGAAAAGCTAAGGAGGTTTAGTGAGGTTTCCCTTCCTCCTTCGGCTAAAAACCCTCACCTCTTCCCCTCTTTTATATTCTCCCCTCATCGTCTTTTCCCTTTCCTCTCTTTCCATCTAACTAATGCTTTGGTTAGGTTTTTTATGTTTTTTTCTTTATTTTTATAATTGTTTTTGTTTTTAGTCGTTCTTTATTTTGTTTTATTTTATTTGTTTATGGATTTTTTTTTCATGTTTTGCCGTTCTAATCTTTTGTTGTTTTTTATATCTTTCCATCTTTTCTAATGCATTTGGTTAGGGTTTTTTTTTCTTTTTTTTTTTCTATTTTTTCGTTCTTTCTTTTCTTTTATTTTATTTGTTAGATTTTTTTTATTTTTCATGTTTTGCCGTTCAATCTTTTGTTGTTGTTGTTATATTTTTGTTGTTCTATTATATATACTGTTATTTGGTGTGTTATCCCTTGTGCCTTTGTTTATCTTTTGTTTTTCTTCTCATTGTCTCTTATTGTGGGTTGTTTTATCACTTCTCTTTATCTCTCGTTTTCCTGTGACTTTTCCGCCGCTGCGTCGCCCTCCTCTGGTGTCTTCGGCGGTCTTTGGGATCCGAGGTCTTTATTGACATTAAATTCTCCCCTCTTTCATGTTCATTGCCCCTTATGTCCCCTCTTTCATCCTCCCCTCTTTCACCTTCTCCCTCTTTCATCCTGCCCCTTTCTCCTCCCCTCTTCCATCCACCTTACCTTCTCTTTATTCCTCTCTCTTCCATCTTTCCGTTCCTTCCTGCCTCTTTCAGCCTCTCCTCTTCCATCTTTCCCTTAATCTCCTCCCTTCTTCCGCCTTCCCTTCCCCTTACCCCTCTTCCCCTCCCCTCTTCCTCCCCTCTTCCTCCCCTTCCCCTCTTTCCACTCCCCTTCCGCCCCTCTTCCCCCCCAGCTTACCTTCACCCCCCCCCACTCTTCCACCTCCAACGTCCTACCCTCTGCTATTTTCACCTGCCTGCTCCTAATCCCCTGCTACCCTTTTCATTTACCCGCCGCTCCCCCCTTTCACCTTCCCCTACCCCTCTTCACCTCCCCGCCCCTACCCCCCTTTCACCTCCCACGTCCCCCCCCCTTTCACCGCCCCCCACCCCTTTCTCTTCCCGCCCCTACCACTATAACCTCCCTGCCCCTACCCCCCTTTCACATCCCCGACCCTACCCCTCCTCCCTTACCCTCCTCTCTCCACCCCCCCCCCCACCCCAAACACGCACCCGACCCCACGCCAAAACAAGAAGCGAAAATTCCCCGATGGTGACGCGTCCGCCAAATAACAGACGATGCCATGGTGACGCTGACGATGATGGTGCCGATCGCGAGAAATGGTGATGAACAGGAAATAGCGATGCTGACCTGACGGTGCGAGTGCAAGTATACAGACCGTCGACACGCACACCTGTCCTCGCTCACAGGTGTGTACAGTCCCACCTGTGTCCGTGAAGCACCTACGACACAGGACGTTGCCAAACCTATTCCAAGAGAAAAAAAAATGCTATAGAGAGTTGAAAAAAATATATATATTCAACGTATTAGAAATCGAAAAATAAATTTCCTCTAGATTTTCGGATATAGATTTTTTTTTTCGAGCGTGAGAACGAGAAATTCGGTAGATGAGGAGGAATCAAGGAAGGAGAAAGAGAAGAGAAAATAGGAGGAAGAAAGAGGAAGAGAGAAACGGAACAGGAAGAGGAAGAAGAAAGAGGAAGGGAGAAGTAGAAGTAGAAGGTACACTCGACACGGAGGAATCGATACCAAATGCCTAATACCAGGAGAGCCCGCATACCTAATAACATTAAGCCCTAGTTACCTGGGTGATTGATCCACTCGAGCTACAAAAGACCGAATCAATAGAGAGATCCGACCCAGAGATAATGACGTAGCGGCTCGATCCGCTGTTTGCTCTCTGCTTCCTCCAACCCCAGTCGGAGAGGGCGAGAAGAAGACGAAAAGATTAACGAAAAGCAAATAAGAGTTTTTTCTTGTTTTTTTTATCGGTTCTAATGGATGTTTATAGAAGGAGATTAAATGGGGTATGTTCTTAATTCGGCGGAGAAAAAGCGGATATTTTTTTATCGTTCGTTTTAATTAATCGATGAAGAATATTACGTCAAGTAGATTTACTTCAGAA
>NW_020870680.1:195371-210371 GCF_003789085.1 Penaeus vannamei | reverse complement strand
TGAATTAAACACAAACAACCGCTTATTATTGCTCACAGCTGATCCATTGCCCCCCCCCCCTCAGCTTTCACTCGCATACACCCTCCCTGATTCTCCACCTCTCTCTCTTCTTCCTTTCTTCATTCCCTTCCTCCTTCTCCTTGTTCCTATCATTCTTCTCTCTCCCTTTTTTGCTTCCCGCTCTCTTTTCTCTATCTCTGTTCTCTCTTCTCTCTCTCTCTCTCTCTCTCTCTCTCTCTCTCTCTCTCTCTCTCTCTCTCTCTCTCTCTCTCTCTCTCTCTTCTCTCTCTCTCTCTCTCTCTCTCTTCTTCTTCTTCTTCTTCTTCTTCTTCTCCATTCATCTCTCTCTATTCTTCTATCTCTCCTCCTCTCCTTTCTCCTCTCTCCTTCCTCTTCTCCTTCTCCTCTCTTTATTTTCTTCCTCTTTCCCCTCTGCCACCCTCTCCTCCTCTCATTTAACCTCCCCTCTCCTGTTTATCTTTCTCCTCTGCATCTTTCCTCTATTCTCTTTAATCCCTCCACCTCTTCTTACCCCTCCTCGCTCCCCCTCTTTCCTCCTCTTTCTTCCACCTACTCCCCAATTCCTTCTTCTTCTTCTCTCCAGCTCTTCTCCACATTTTCGCTTTCCTCACCTTCCCGCTATTCTCCTCCCTGCCTTTGTATTCCATTGTGGCATTGTCTGGCACTGTCTCTCTCTTTTCTATTTTGGTATTTGTTTTCCTCGTTATTTTTTTTACCTTTGAATCTTTCTCTCTTTTATTTCCATTTTTTCCTTTTTTCTTTAATCCCTTTGAGTGAATGATTTGAATGAAGTAATTGTTGTTGTGTGTGTGTGTGTGTGTGTGTGTATGTATGTGTGTATGTATGTATGTAATGTATGTATGTATGTATGTATGTATGTATGTGTGTATGTATGTATGTATGTATGTATGTGTATGTATGTATGTATGTGTATGTGTATGTATGTATGTATGTACTTTTCTTTTTTTTCTTTTTTTCTTTTTTGAATCACGCAATCACCGGAAACCTCTCCATCTCTTCATCTTTCTATATCTATCCTTCCGCCTCCTTCTTCCTCTTCCTCTTCCCCTTCCTCTAATCTCCTTCCTCCTCCCTATCCTACCTCATAAAAAAACGAATAACTGCAAAACCACACAGAGATAAAAAAAATAATAATAATAATAAATAAATAAATAGATAGATAAACAAAATAATATATAAAAAGATAAAAGACAAATAGATAAACAAATAAATATATAAATAAAAAACAAAAGATAAATAGATAAATACATAAATGAAAAATAATAAATAAAATAAGATGATCATGAAAAACTTTCGAAACGCAACTCAGAATGACGTCATAACACGAACCGCAATTAATGAGTGTTTGCTTCTCCCTCCGCCCACAGATGTACACCTTGACGGCATGGGGGAAGGTGGGCGTGATGGCCATCGGCGCGGGCGTAGTGTCTCTTGCCGTGGTGCTGGTGGTGTGTGTGGTCGGCCCCGGCTGCTGGCTCAACACCATCTTCCTGAATGGTGGGTTCTGATTTGTTGATGTTCCTTTTGTTTGTTTTTTTGTTGTCATGTTGTTATGATTGTTGTTGTTATGTTGTTGTTGTTATTACTATTACGATCATTATTGTTATTATTATTGTTGTTATTATTAGTAGTAGTAGTAGTGTTATTGTTATTGTTGTAATTGTTATTGTATATTCTTTACTGTTATTCTTATTTGTGTATGCATATATATGTGTTTGTGTGTGTGTGTGTGTGTACATATATGCATATGTGTGTGTGTGTGTTTGTTTTTGTGTGTCTACATGTACAGTATATGTATATATGCTCGACACACACACACACACACACACACACACACACACACACACACACACACACACACACACACACACACACACACACACACACACACACACACACACACACACACACACACACACACACTTGTGGATGGCTGTCCATTCGTGCGCGAGAACTTTAAAATTTAGTAAATATGATCACTTGATAAGTAAGCAAACGTAGCAGTGTCATTAACCTTAAATATGAATGCAAGTAATCAATAATGTTTTTATATCTAAATCCCCAATATCTGTGGACACGCATTCGTTAATGAAATTGGATATATTTTTTTCTTTTGTTTTGTAAAAATGTATTTAATAAGCTTTTTGAGTTTCGTCTTTTTTATCACATTCAAGTTATATTACGATTAAAATCTACCAAAAAGAATAAGTAACGAACCCTTTCTCAACGAACATTCATCTAAAATCCTTCAGACCGAATCGTGGCATTCAAACCCAAACATTCACACGTTCGAATCCCCTAAACAGACTCGGATTGCGCAAGCAGAACTGAATATAAACATTTACAAGCGCCAGAAAACATATTCGAGTCGTCAAAGGAGATTCGAATCGCCTAAAGACAGATTCGAATCCTCCAAACAGATTCGAAGCCCTCTTAGCTCTTAACGAATCCAATCCTCTTGCGCAAATAAGTAAAAATATGAACACGTTGTATAAGCTTGGAACTCATGTCAATTACAAATGATTATATAATGTTAAAGAATAAGGTCTAATGAGACACTGGCAACTGAATGCACAAATAGGGGTGTTGTCATGGTGACTACGACCTGCAGACACGGCTCGACAGACACGAACATGCGAATACCTTTTTTGACGGTCCGGATGTGTGTGTGTGTGTGTGTGTGTGTTCGTGTATGTGTGTGTGTGTGTTTGTCTGTGCGTGTGTGTGTGTGTTCGTTTATTTGTGTGTGTGTGTGTGTGTGTGTTTTTTATTTGTGTGTGTGGCGCGCGTGTATGTGTGTGTGTTGTTTGTGTGTGTGTGTGTGGTTGTGTGTGTGTGTTTGTCTGTGTGTGTGTGTGTTTTTCTGTGTGTGTGTGTTTGTCTGTGTGTGTGTGTGTGTGTGTGTAAAGAGAGTAAGAAACAGACAGAGAGTATGAGCAATTTTGTCATTTTAACCACTTCAGCTTACATACCTTGATGAATAACATCGGACATAAACACACATAATCGACCTTCAGTTTTATTCGCACTGCATTTACATACATTTGAAATGATGATGATGTCCATTTTGATAAGCAGAAATATAATTCCATCGTCCACTCTCGTTGTAAATGAAACATATAAAAAATTAAAAACACAGATGAGTATTGTTCATTTTGCATTTACATACACATATGTATGAATATATAATGCATGAAATATACATTTTTACCAGTTGTGCATCAGTTCTCACGAGGAAATGGCATGCGTATGTGTGAATGTTGGTATTCATGCATGCATTTGTGTATGAAGTATATGTGTCCTTCCTCACCACACACACACAACACACACACACACACACACACACACACCACACACACACACACACACACACACACACACACACACACACACACACACACATATACACATACACACATACACACACACAAAAAAAAAAAAAAAATCTATATATATATATATATATATATATATATATATAGATATATATATATATATATATATATATATATATATATGTGTGTGTGTATATTTATTTATTTGCATTATATAGATATTTACATATATGTGCATGCATACATTGACGTGAGAATACGGAACGCCCATTTGCCGCCCTTTAATTCCTCTGCTCTGACGTCACGCCCGCAGATGAGGAGAGACGGCGGAGGGAGAAGGAGCGACAGAGCATCTTCCGCAGTGAGGCTCCGACGCTTCGTCTCACCACCTCCTCCAAGAGCCCTGAAGATGCGCCCAAGTCGGACCTCACCCTGACGCATACGTGAGTTTGTTGAGGGGGGTGGGGGGTATAGGGGAGGGGGGGGGGGGGGTTGGGTGGTGTTGGTGTGTGTGTTTGTGTGTTTGTTGTTTTTTTTTTTTCGTTCTCTTTCTTACTTTCTTTTTTTTCTATCTCTCGGCTCGGTCTCTCTCTCTCTCTCTCTCTCTCTCTCTCTCTCTCTCTCTCTCTCTCTCTCTCTCTCTCTCTCTCTCTCTCTCTCTCTCTCTCTCTTCTCCCTCTCCCTCTCCCTCTCTCTCTCTCTCTCTCTCTCTCTCTCTCTCTCTCTCTCTCTCTCTCTCTCTCCTCTCCCTCTCTCTTTCTCTTTCTCTTTCTCTCTCTTCTCTCTCTCTCTCTCTCTCTCTCTCTCTCTCTCTCTCTCTCTCTCTCTCTTTCTCTTTCTCTCTCTCTCTCTCTCTCTCTCTCTCTCTCTCTCTCTCTCTCTCTCTCTCTCTCTCTCTCTCTCTCTCTCTCTCTCTCTCTCTCTCTCTCGAACGCGGAAACATCATTGCTTCCTTTTCATCTTGGATGGTATTCTTTAGTCGTCTCCTATTGTGCACTTTTATTTTTTTTTTTTTTTTTTTGGCTTTTGTCATTTCTTGCCCTTCGTAAGATTGATTTTTCGTCTATTTCTCCCTCTCTTTTCTTATTTGATTCCAACCTTTTCCGTTTTCTTTGGACCTTTTTCGCTTATATTTTTGTATTATTTTTTTCTTCTTTTATAACACAAAGTGTAGTAATTTTTTCTCCAATAGAGATGGCGTCGAAAGTAAATAAACAAACTACAGAAAAAAATACACAGAAATGTATCTTTATGTTTATTTTTGACTTTATGTTGGTTTTATAGGCCTTTGACTTTGGAAATATTCTATATTGAACTGATACTTGACCAAAGAACATTAACGAGAAATTTTTCTTAATAGTTTGCCGCTAAAAACCGTAAGACGAGCATCCAAAATTTCCCTCCGCGAAGCTCTATTAGGTCGCTTAAATGATCAAAACTTTCGAGTTTACAACAGACTCGAGAAAAGAAGATGGGAAGAAGTTACACGTAAACTTCTAAATACCCAGAGATTATAGGGGAGACTATACCTTTTTTTCATTTTCTTCTTATATAAGAAATAAAAGGCTTTTATTACTTTTGAAAGTGTGTAGTTGTGTTCTGTGGCGATGCCTGGCAATGAAATTTTTTTTGCTGACGTGAACGCTTAACCGGATGCATATTTTAGCTTCATACTGATAAAAAAAAAACTTTTCTCGCTGACCTATCTAATGTATTTTTTGATGTTGTTTTGTTTTGTTTTCCGTTGAGGGAACGTTTCGCTGTCTGCTTCTCTTTCTTGCGGGATTTAAGTGTCCAAATTATCAGATGTTTGTGTTTATTATGTTCTCGTTTGGTAACTTGGCAAAGCTGAGAAAATGGTTTTAGGATTTCTTAAATTATTCGGTAGTATAGGCACGTTACTTAGAACCAGTCGGGAGAAACGATCAAAACTGAAATAAAAATAAGTGTTTTCCTTAGAAATATATCAAACACTCTCATCGAAATGTCCACCGCCCACCCCACCCACACACCCACCCACTCACCCCCACCCCACCCACACACTCACCCCCACCCCACCCCACCCACACACCCACCCACTCACCCCCACCCCACCCACTCACCCACCCCACCCATGCACCCACACATTCACCCCCACCCTCCCCACTCACCCCCACCCCACACCCACACCCACACACTCACCCCCACCCTACCCACTCACCCCAGCCCAACCACTCACACACCCACACACTTAACTCACCCCGCCCACGAATCTGCTCTCGATCACTTAGGAGACGACTGGAATATACATCGGGATTCCACTTTCCTGTTGCTGCCAGACGTATTGTGGAAATGCCTTTTCTAACGGAGAATTAACCGCCCAATTCAATCACCCTAATAAGACTCCTTCGCGCCAGTCCCATTTTGCTGAATACCAGATCTCATTAAACGTAAATCCTCCATTTGCACATGCGGAGAAAGACCGTTGCTTAATATTTGAAAGGCACTTCATTCAATTAACCTAATAACGAATCCTTCACCCGAGATCCCATTATGATAAATACCAAATCTGATTAAACTGTATTCTCCATTTGAAAAATACGGAGAAAGACCGTTACGTTAAAATTTGAATGGCCCGTACCCCCCCCACCCCCCTCCACCCCCTCCCCCCCACCCCATATTCCCTAGGCGCGTTTCCCCTTCATTATTCTCGTCTCAATTTGGTCCAATTTCCATAATATGCTCCTCATTGTGCACGCATGTCACCTTTAATTACCTGCAAGAGGAGTTTTTCCTCGAGTTTCATAGAATACTCGAAATGCGTTCATATCAAGTCCGCCATTTTGATAATTCCCTTTTCGTTAGACAAAGACAAAGGAGAATGTGACGTGAATCGCTTATTTTTTCTTTCTTTTCTTCTTCTTCTTCTTCTTCTTTTTCTTTTTTCTTTTTCCCTTTTTTTTCTTCTTCTTCTTCTTCTTTTTCTTTTTCTTTTTCTTCTTCTTCTTCGTTTTCTTTTTCTTTTTCTTTTCTTTTTCTTTTTCTTTTTTCTTTTCTTCTTCTTCTTCTTCTTCTTCTTCTTCTTTTTTCTTTTTCCTTTTCTTCTTCTTCTTTTTCTTCTTCTTTTTCTTTTTCTTCTTCTTCATCTTCTTTTTTCTTCCTCTTCTTCTTCTTCTTCTTCTTCTTTTCGTTCCTTTCTTCTCGTTTTTTTTTTGTTGTTTGTTTGTTTTGTTTTTTTGCCGCCCGAAAATAAGCTTCTTGGCATTCTGTGCAATAAATCTCTCTGGATGAATTGCATTAGATTGGGAGCCACACCCACTCAGCACTCTGGGAAGGACGTGTTTTCTTTCTTTTCTTACTTTTATTTTGTGTCTTTTTTTACCTCTCTTTCTCTCTTTCTCGTGTTCTCTCCCTCTCTCTCTCTCTCTCTGCCTTTCTCTTTCTCTCACTCTCTCTCTCTCTCTCTCTCTCTCTCTCTCTTCTCTCTCTCTCTTCTCTCTCTCTCTCTCTCTCTCTCTCTCTCTCTCTCTCTCTCTCTCTCTCTCTCTCTCTCTCTCTCTCTCTCTCTCTCTCTCTCTCTCTCTCTCTCTTCTTCTCTCTCTTTCTCTTTCTCTTTCTCTCTCTCTCTCTTTCTCTCTCTCTCTCTCTCTCTCTCTCTCTCTCTCTCTCTCTCTCTCTCTCTCTCTCTCTCTCTCTCTCTCTCTCTCTCTCTCTCTCCCTCCCTCTCTCTCGCCGTATATCTACAGGACTACATACCCAGATTACACTATCTACCTATCTACCAAAATATCTTTCCACCAGCTTAATTGCAATTTTTATTCTACCTCTATACGAGTACCTATTCTACCATTGTCTTTATCTACCATTATTTTATCCAACCATTATCTTTATCTACCATTATCTTATCCTACAATTATCTTAATCTACCATTATCTTATCCAACCATTATCTTATCCAACCATTATCTTTATCTACAATTATCTTTATCAATTTTTTTGAGCCTGCTGCGTCACCCATCAGAAGAGAATGTCTCCCATTCTTTCGACCTTTCTCACCTCCCAGTCAGTTCTCCATCGCCCATTCCTCGTTCGCATCAGCACTAAGGTCCTGCGTCGTTAATTTAACACAGGGAGGGATCATCGCCCCCCCCCACCCACCCCACCCCCAGGTACTTATATAAGCAGGAGGGGTTGACGGTTTTCCTAGTTAAGGGTTAATTTAAGGGTTAATTTTTAATGAGGCGGTGGGAGGTTGGCGTCTCCGGGTGCACGTAGGAAATTTATGTATGGGTATGAGTGGGGTTTATTTTTTCGTGTTTTGTTTTTGTGTTTTTGATGCGTTTTTTTTTTTTTTTTTTTGTCTTTTTTCTTTTCTTTTTTTAAGGAGTAGGGGAAGGTTGAGTATTCTGATGTTTTTTTTGTTGTTTGTCGGTTCGTGTTTTGTGTCTCTGTATAGATGGGTGGATAGATAGACGGGTAGATGTAGATAATGATTAACAGATCGATAGCGTAGTTGTAATCAAAGTACATTTATATAATTAAACACAGGCAGATAGTTTAATAGACTGATAGGCAGACAGACCTACATAGCTAGATATTTAGACTAGATATGTAGAAAGACCGATAGTGCAATTGTAAACTAAAATTTGAAGATTAAACTGGAAAGCAACAGATGTAAACACTTTAATCAAGAATGAAGCTCTGAAACAGGATACAAACAGAAGTCGGTGTTTCCCAAGGGACAGAAGCTCCCATTGAACCGCTCTGGAGACCCCCGTTGGACTTTCCTACCTCGTCTGACTGCTTTAAATAATTTTAAGTAAGATAAGTAAGATCTATATTGCGCAGAGCCTCTCCCATTTTTTTTTTTTTTTTTTTTTTTTTTTTTTTTAGGTTTTCGTCGACATTAGCTTAATGTGATTTTTTTAAAGGTTGAAGTGTGATTTTGTGATAACCTCTTCGTCGGATTATCGATTGCGTTTTTATGAGTGTTTGTTGGTATTTTTTAAAGCAAGGAGTTTATGTAAGTAACGGCTTCTCCATCATTCTGTCACTTTGATTTGTGTGAACGTGGGTTCAGATGTTTTAAAGGTGACATCACAATACACTCTCCGTCGTTCAATCTACTTTATTTAAATAGTTTTTTTTTTTCTTCTTTTTGGTGAGATGATGAGAGAGAGAGAGAGAAGTAAAGATAAAGAGAAATAGATAAAAAGGAGAGAGCACTATAGAGTATTGACAAAAGAGTGAATCAGAGAAAGAAAAAATAATAGTCACAATAACCACTCCTTCCTCCAATCAACTTTGTTTTAATGGGATTTTTTTTTCCAAGTTGATGAAATGAAACAGCCGCTAAAAGAGAGGAATAAATGACGATGTTTCGAACTCGACTCGACTCATGAGACAATGAGAAAAGAAAATCATTTGTTTTACCACCTGATGACGAATGCAGTTTTTCGGAAACGTCACAATTTATTTGATTGCCATTATTATTGTTATTATTATTATTATTATTATTATTATTATTATTATTATTGTTTCTACGATTTCCATGCACTAATTGTAGGCCTACCCCCTTTTTCATATCATTTGTATAATCATAAGCCCCCCCCCCCCTTAATGCCCACATCATACTAATATTTTGTAGTACATCCTCGTATCTTCCTTTTCAATCCTCATTGTGTGTGTCAAGGTTTATCATCATTCTTTCATACATTTTTATTTATCTTATGATTGTTTTCTCCATGACTTTCTTCACCACTGCCTTCCTCAGTCCCACTTTTTAAAAAGAAAATGGATAAGCAGATAATTAAAGAAGTGAGGTAAAAAATGATAATAGATAAAAAGAAGAGTTAAATCAAGTAGAATGCCTATTGCATATACCATGTATTCAGAATTTAAAAAAAAAAAAGATGAGTAAATATTTTTTTTCAAAGTAGATAAATAAAAATGTATAAATAAATAACCTTTGTACCCGAGGGTTTATAAAGAATCTCAATTAATGAGATTATTTCCTCTATTTGATGCATTATTCTGTAAGAGCTAAACGTGATTAAAATATTTAAAACCTGATTAGTTCTTAGTTAAATTTAAGTCAGTCACAGAGAGACAGAGCCTGAGAATACAGACAAAAAAAAGCGTTAGAGAAAGAAAAGAAATGGAGAAAGAAAAGATTGAGAGAGGAGTAAGAGAGAAGAAAGAGAAGTAGAGAGAGAGAAAGAGAACGAAACAAAGAGTGGGAGAGAGAGAGAGAGAGAATGGGGAAGGGTGACAATGAGAGTGAGAGAGAGAGAGAAAGAGAAAGAAAGATAGGCAGAGGAGAGGAAGAAGATAAAGAGGCAAACCAGATCACCCTTTCGGAAACCCCCAATCGCGTTACAGTCTAAGCCATAGAGTCTGTTTTTCATCACAAGATGGCGCTGACGTCAGCATCTCTCTCCTTCTCTCCCTCTAACACACATGCGTTGATACACTCACACATATGTACACGCATGCGTACGTATACATGTGTACATATACTGCATATACTTGCAATTGCGAAATATTAAGTTATATACAGCTATAGTGTATATATAAAGAGGGAAAAGGGAGGGCGGACATTAACATATACACACACGTAAGGTCGGTAGCGCTTACGGATGTACAGTAATTATAATCTGGAAATAACCCAGACGTGTGTTTTTATCTGTGTGTTACGCTCTCTCTCTTTCTTTCTGTCTCTCTCTCTCTCTCTCTCTCTCTCTCTCTCTCTCTCTCTCTCTCTCTCTCGCTCTCTCTCTCGCTCTTGCTCTCTCTCTGTCTCATAGATTGATACCAAGGCATGGAAGGGAAATGGAAAAACGATAGAGAATTAAAGAGGTACACAGATGGAGAAAGGCAATAGGAGAGAGAGATAGGAGAGAAAAAAGTATGACGGCGAGAGAGCGAAAGAGGAAGAAGAGCGTAGAGAGGAAAAGAGAAAGATGAAAGAGCAAGAGCGAGAGAGAGGAGGGGGAGGAATTGAGGGAGAGAGGGAGAGAAGGAAAGGGAAAGGGAGAGACAGACAACCAATTTGTTAAAATTCATCTTATGGACATGCAAATACACTGAAATAAATGCATATTTATCAGTCTAGACATGGATATCTACCGTATAGATAGATAGATAAATGTACATATACCTGATCGATAGGCTGATATTACTTCTATGTACGTGAATGTCTGAATAAATGAATATTCGTTAGGTCGGCCCGCGCACAATTTTAACATACCGGCCGAGAGACAGAGACAGAGACAAAACGAGAGCGGGAGGTAGGGAGCGAGAGAGAGAAACATAAACATTAGAGGGAGAGCGTGTGAAGGATAAAGGGAAGAGGAAACAAAGGGAGAAAGACGAGAAAGTAGAGCCAAAAAGAGAAAAGAGGGATTTTCAATTGAGAAGTCAATCTAGCTACTATATTAAAAAAACGACCATTTTACCCTTCATAAAACCAACCACAATTCACCTCTCCCTCTTTATGAAAGCGGCCATTCAACCATTCCTTAAAACCGACCACACTACCATTTATAAAACCGAAGGCTTTATCTACTTATTTATCTATTTTCATATCTTTATCTATTTATCTATTCATTTATTTAGCGAAGGCTTCTAAAACCCCTTTTCACAAACGCGGAAATTGACGAGCAAGAACTCACACTCACACCAACTTCACGAGCCGGTCCTTTCGCCCAAGCTAACCTTGCGCTTTACGTGTTTGTTTTATCTTCAGCCGAGTCAAATGGCGGCCCAGCCTGCTCCACGCTTTCAACTGTGAGCTTTGTTGAGGCCGGGTGTGTTAAGGGGCGTGTGCGTGCGTGTGTGTTTCTCAGAATATCTTGGGTGATTTTTTTTTTTTTTTTTTTTTTTTTTTTTGGGGGGGGGTGGAGAGGTATTTGTGCTTCTGGAAGAATGTTATTTTTGGGAATGCTTGAGATTAAAAGGGGGAAACATTTTTTTTTATGAACGCAAATATGAACGTAGTAACGTGTATGCACAGTAGAGTTTTGTGTCGTCTCCATTGTGGTATTGTTTTCGTTTTCATTTTTCTTTTTTTATCATTAAGGGCAAGTTCAGGTTAAACGAAATGTTCTGGAAGGTTCCATAGACTGCAAATAACCACCAAATCGCATGAATAATACATACGTATTTCCAAACGATAAGTATCAGGGAAGCAGAATCACCATTTACACATTTTCCTCGTTCTTACACACAAAGAGACAAACGCAGACAACAAACATCACTAAAGAGCCGTTACGGGCGCCCAAACAATGGAAAACGAACCGCCATTTACATACAGAAGTTGTTGTGCAGTTCGCGCCGGTCCAAAACAGGAAACTTTACTCTCACTCTCTCTCTTCGTTTCTTCCCTCCCCTCTTCTCTGCTAAATCGAGAAAATCATATAAGGAAAAAAATAGAGAAATTCAAAACAACAACAAAGGAGGAATGATATCTCGTTGGCCTTGAGATCTGTGACGTCACTCGCACGTTAGGGAGAAAAATGGCGCCTTTGCGTGGGGTCTGATCAGTTGTTCTCGATTGTTCGGCGCTGTGGGAGCTATTATTGGCCGGTCTCGTTTTTTTATGATTTTTCATGGTATATCCTATTCTTTGTTCGATTATCGTTCTCTCTCCATCATTCGTTTTATCTTTTATATGTCTATCCATCTATCTATATCTGTCTACCTGTTTATCTCTATCTATCTATTTATCGATCTGTTCCTTTGTCCCATTCTGCCTTTTTCTCCCTTTACACACTTCCTCCTTCACACGCTTCCTCCTTCCCTCCCTCTCTCTCACACTTCCTTTTTCCCTCCCTCTCTCTCTTTCTCTCATTTCTTACACATTCTACCCCACCCCATTTCCCTCCCCTCCCCCTTCTCCCTTCCTCTCCCTTCCCTCTCCTTCCCTCCCCTTCCTTCCCTTCCCTTCCCCTCCCCCTCCCCTTCCCCTCCCCCCCCCTCCCCTCCTGTCCGTCATGGCAACCGGTGTAAAAAAAAAATCCTTCCCCTCCCCATCCCTCCCCTCTCCCCACACCGCCCCACTCCCTCCCCCCCCCCACCCCATCCCCCTCTTTCCGTCACGGCAACCAGTATTAAAAAAAAAAAAAAAGATACCCGTTTGTTTTCCTCCGCCGTTCCCGGTCGAGGCAACGAGCCCGTTCTGGCATGGTCTCCCTCGGGGCCGCCCTCGCCTCCTCTTAACCGGAAGAGATCCTTCGGGCTCCTTCTCTCCTTCCTTTTCGTCTCGGTGTTTCCGGCCGGAGGAGCGGATTCAGGATCAGGTATTGGGGTGGAAGATCCTCAGGACCAGGTGCGGGTTTCTTCACTTTAATGTATTTTGTTTTTCTTGTTTTATGCACGCTCTCTCTCTTTTTTTTCTCGGGTCTTCTTCTCTTTCTTTTTTCTTTCTTTTCTCTTCTCTCTCTCTCTCTCTCTCTCTCTCTCTCTCTCTCTCTCTCTCTCTCTCTCTCTCTCTCTCTCTCTCTCTCTCTCTCTCCTCTCTCTCTCTCTCTCTCTCTCTCTCCCTCCCCCTCCATTCTTCCCCTCCATTCCCTCTCCCTCCCCTTCCCCTCCCCCTCCCCCTCCTTTCCGTCACGGCAACCGGTATAAAAAAAAAAAAAAAAAAAAAAAAGATACCCGTTTGTTTTCCTCCGCCGTTCCCGGTCGAGGCAACGAGCCCGTCTGGCGATGGTCTCCCTCGGGGCCGCCCTCGCCTCCTCTTAACCGGAAGAGATCCTTCGGGCTCCTTCTCTCCTTCCTTTCGTCTCGGGTTTCCGGCCGGAGGAGCGGAATCAGGGATCAGGTTTTGGGGTGGAAGATCCTCAGGACCAGGTGCGGGTTTCTTCACTTTAGTATTTGTTTTTCTGTTTTATGTTCGCTCTTTCGCTCTCTCTCTTTTTTTTCTTTTTCTCTTTTTTCTTTTTCTTTTTCTTTCTCTTTCTCTTTTTCTTCTTCTTTCTTTCTCTCTTTCTCTCTCTTTCTCTCATTTCTTACACATTCTACCCCACCCCATTCCCTCCCCCTCCCCTTCTCCCTTCCTTTCCCTTCCCTTTCCCCCTTCCTCTCCCTTCCCTTTCCCTCCCCCCTTCCCCCCCCCCCCTTCCCCTCCCCCTCCCCCTCCCCCCCCCTCCTGTCCGTCATGGCAACCGGTGTAAAAAAAAATCCTTCCCCTCCCCATCCCTCCCCCTCTCCCCACACCGTCCCACTCCCTCCCCTCCCCCACCCCATCCCCTCCTTTCCGTCACGGCAACCAGTATTAAAAAAAAAAAAAAGATACCCGTTTGTTTTCCTCCGCCGTTCCCGGTCGAGGCAACGAGCCCGTCTGGCGATGGTCTCCCTCGGGGCGCCCTCGCCTCCTCTTAACCGGAAGAGATCCTTCGGGCTCCTTCTCTCCTTCCTTTCGTTCTCGGGTTTCCGGCCGGAGGAGCGGATTCTGGGGTCAGGTATTGGGGTGGAAGATCCTCAGGACCAGGTGCGGGTTTCTTCACTTTAATGTATTTGGTTTTCTTGTTTTATGCACGCTCTCTCTTTTTTTTTTCTCGGTCTTTCTTTTTTCTTCTTTTTCTTTCTTTTTCTTTCTCTTTCTCTTTCTTTCTTTTCTTTCCTTCTTTTTTCTTCTTTCTTTCTTTCTTTCTTTCTTTCTTCTTTCTTTCTTTCTCTCTCTCTCTCTCTCTCTCTCTCTCTCTCCTCTCTCTCTCTCTCTCTCTCTCTCTCTCTCTCTCTCTCTCTCTCTCCCTCCTCTCCCTCCTTCGTCTTCTCCATCATCCCTCTCCCTCTCTTTCTCTTAGTCGTCCTCTCTTACTCCTCTCTCCTCCTCCTTGTCTTCCCTTCTCTCTCTCTCCCTCCTTTATTATTCTCCTTCTCCCTCTCTTCTTTGCTGTCTCATCCTGCTCTCTTCTATTTCTCTTTCTCCTTCTTTCTCCCTCACTTTTCTATTCTCTTTCTCCCATCTGTCTCTCTGTCTATCTATATCTGTCCATCTCTTATCTATCTATTTATTTATCAGTCTATTCCATTGCCCATTCTTCCTTTTTTCCTCTCCCGCACACTTCCTCTCTCCTTCCCTCCCTTTCTTTCCCTTTCCCTCTTTCTCTCTTTCACATTTAGCTCCTTCATCTTTCCCTCCCCCTCCCCCCACCAACCCCCCCCACCTCTCCAAACCCTGAAACTCCCCACCTTAAAAATCCCTTCCCCACCCCATTCTCCTCTCCCTTTCCCCTTCTCTCTCCTTCTCCTCCCCCTCCTTCATTCTCTCCTCCTTCCTCCAGCATCCCCCTCGCCCTCTCCTCCCCCACCCCCCCCCCTCTCTTCCACCAGCACCCCTCGCCCTCTCCCTCCCCCACCCCCTCCCCTCTCTTCCCACCAGCACCCCCCCCCCTCGCCCTCTCCCTCTCCCATCCCCTCCCCCTCTCTTCCCACCAGCATCCCCCTCGCCCCTCGCCGTCTCCCTCCCCCATCCCCTCCCTCCCCCCCCTCTCGAAACCTTACCCCACCCCCCTCCCCATGTCGCAAAATGTCTTAAAAATCACCTTGCCCAGCCTCCATTGTTCGAGGAAATTTTTTGCTTCTATTTTTTAAGGTATTATGATGAAATCCGGAGATGCTGGATTTTTTTTTTTTTTTTTTTT
>NW_020870680.1:187871-190371 GCF_003789085.1 Penaeus vannamei | reverse complement strand
GTTTTAAATTTTGTAATCTTTTTTTTCTTTTCTTATTTCCCTTTTCGATATAATTCTCTTTCGCTTCCTCTTCATATTTCCCGTCATCATCGATTTATTAAATTTTTTCGTCATCATTTTCATCTTTATATTTTCAGTACGCTAGTATCACTTAAAGTATCTTATTACTCTTGTGTATTCTTTAATCTCAATACATTTGCCATATATATTTTTCCCTCTGTATAAAGTTCTTTTAGCATCTAATTCCCAATTATCTTTATATAACTTACATTATCATTCATCTTCATTTTTCACGTCCATATTTCATTTTAATTTTCATCACCTTGCATACTTTTATATTTTTATCATCAATTGGTAACTGATCTCTTTATTCTTAATTTTCTCTCTGTCATTCTCTTGGGCATTTTCCATCTACGGAGCTCTTCTTCTTTCTTTTCTTTCTAATCATATTCTAATTTGTTTAATTTATTTACGACCCGTGTTTTTTTTATTATTCCTCTAATTCCATATTCTCGATATCCTTTCTTTCTTCTATCTATTTTTTTATTTTTCACTCATTTTATTACCTCTATAATAGTAATATCTTGTTTTCTCCCCTCATCTCTGCTCATTCTCCGGATCTGTTCTTTTCTCCTCACTACCAGTACCTGATCTCACTTTTTCTTTCCCCTTCATAGTGACTCAACCGTCCCACCTTCTTCTTCCCCTCATCAATACTCCCTCTCCCCCTCTCACACTTTTCTTCTTCCACCCACTCCCTCATTCCAATACTCACTTTTTTGTCTCCTCATCAATACTCGTCTCTTTTTCTTCATTGCCAGACTCGTTTTTTTCTTCATCAGTACTCATTTCCCCTCGTCAATACTCAGGACTTTTTCTATCAACAATACTCCCTTTTTTAATTCATCATTACTCATTTACCCTCATCAATACTCACTCCTACCGCCCCTCATCAATAGTCGATTTTTTCCCCTCAATATTCACGACTTTTTCCTTCAACAGCACTCACTTTTTCCCTTCATCAGTACTCATTTACCCTCATAAATACTCATGTTTCCCCTCCTCATTTTCCCTCATTTCCTCCCCACAGAGCAGCGTGGGCGACAGCGTGGGCAGCGGCGTGGGGAGTCCTGTCGGGGGGGAGGCACAGGGTCACCTCTCCTTCGGCATCCAGTATATCCCGACAGGGTCAAGAGGGGCAACACTGGAAACTCGCCTCGTCATCACTGTGATCGTAAGTTTAAAGTTTATTTATTTGTTTATTTTTTAAATGATGTGCGGTTTTTTCCTTCCCTCCTTTTTGTTCGTAAGTTTAAAGTTTATTTATTGTTTATTTTAAAGATGTGGGTTTTCTTTTTTCTTTTTTCCTTTTTTTATTTTTTTTTTTTTTTTTTTTTTTGTTTTTGTATGTGACGTCCTTCTGGAAACTGGAATTAGAATGTTTTAAAATTAGAATTGGAATTGGAATCGTGGAATGAGACTGAATGCTTTGAAGATATAAGTGTGATTGATGTTTATTTTTCTTTCTTTCTTTCTTTCTTTCTTTTAGAGATGACGTCTTTCTCGAAACCGGGATGCATTAGAACTAGAATTAGAATCGTTATCGTGGAATGGAATTAGAACAAAGGATTTTCTGATATGTAGATGTGTAAATGGTGTTTTTTTCTTTTCTTTTTTGACGACGTCTTTCTCGAAACTAGGTTAAGAATATTTTTTTATTTCTGTGGTGCATTTGCGTGTGGTTTTGACGGTGTATTGACGAAAGGTTAATTGCGTAGCTTGTTTTAGTAGATTTTTCTTTCTATTCATACCTTTTTTCAAGATTTGTCACATCGAAATCTGTTCAGCGCTTCCCATGCTGCATGTCTACGATTCACTTTCTTAAATTAAGATTTCAGTCACTTAGACCGCACGCGCTCACCCTCCTCTACCCACGCAGGAAGCACGAGGACTGGCAGGCAAGGAGTACTTAGGAAACGCCTGTGATCCTTACGTCAAAGTGGTGCTGTGGAAGGAACGCCGGTCACTCAGGAAGCACAAGTCGCCGCCGCTCCACGTGTTTCGAACGCGGACGGTTCGACACACCCAGGATCCGAGCTTCAACCAGTCGTTCGTCGTCGAGGCTTCGAAGAGCGAGCTGAAGGTAAAGTGGAAGTGCGAATAAGAGCTGTGGGAGTCAGAGTGCGAATAAGGACGTTTAAGGGGACGGAGGGAATTTCAAATTAAATGGAGTGAGAAAAGGAGTTTGGAGTAAAATTTAGGAGCGTGGGGGGAGTACGAGCGTAAGAATGGAAATAAGAAATAGGATATTGAAAGGTAAATGAAGGATTACGAATAGGAACTAAGGGAAGAGACAGAGAACTTCGGAAGGGAAGAGTGAACTTTTGTGCGAATAGGAGCTGAAGGGGAAGAGAGGAATAGTAATGTGAGATTGGGGGGAAAGGAGTCCGGATGAGAAAAAAAGAGTATAACAACAATAATGACAATGATAATAAAATAT
>NW_020870680.1:180371-185371 GCF_003789085.1 Penaeus vannamei | reverse complement strand
CCTCTCCCTCCATCCTACTCCTTCCCCCCTCCTTCTCCCTCTCCATCCCCCTTCCCTCTCACCCTCTCCCCTCTCCACTCCCTCTCCCTCTCCCTCTCCCCCCCCTCCCTCTCCCTTCCTCCATCCCCCTCCCTCTCCCTCTCCATTCCCTCTCCTCTCCCTCTCCCTCTCCACCCCACTTCCTCTCCCTCTCTACCCCACTCCCTTCCCCTCTCCATCCCTCTTCCACTCCCTCTCCCTCCATCCCTCTCCTCCCCCCTCCTCCCTTTCATTCTGAATAGACCTGAATTACTCTTTCATTACTGACCTGATTTTGAAGTCATTTGCATGCCGCCGCTTCTTCCAGTTCAACGCTCGTATTAGCGTTATTATTACTACGTTATTAATATTATTAGAAGGCTTTTGTATCGCGGGAGGTCAGTACCCTCGCTCAATAAACCACGTATGGCTGAGGTTTTTCTAGCAAAAAGATTTTTTTTTCTTCTTTTTGTTTTCTTTATTGGGTGTTCTTCTTCTTTTTTTCTTTCTTATTTATATTTTGTTCTTTTCTTTTCTTTTCTTTTTTTTCTAATTTTTGTTTGTACTTTTCTTTTCTTTTCTTTTTTGGGGGTTAGTTTCCTTTTTTTCTTTTTTTTCTTTTGCTCTTTTCCTTTTGGGGGTTAGTTTTCTTTCTTATTTTTTCTTTTGTTTGTTCTTTTTCTTTTCTTTTTGAGGGGTTCTTTTCTTTTTTTTTCTTTTCTTTTTTTTGGGGGAGGTCAAAAGTCATGACAGAGGACTGCATGTTGCTTGTGTTGCAGTAATGCAGATATGCATTATATGCGTGTTTTATATTGTTATAGAAAATGGGATTTTCGGTCCGTTTGTCAGACTGTGCTAAAGATTTTTGTATTTTTGATGATAATGATTTTGCAGAATATTTGCTGAAATTTCAAACGATAGAATAAAACAATAGAGTTGAAAGATCACAGTTCTTTATATATACATATATGTGTGTGTGTGTGTGTGTGTGTGTGTGTGTGTGTGGTGTTTGTTGTGTGTGTGTGTGTGTGTGTGTGTGTGTGTGTGTGTGTGTGTGTGTGTGTGTGTGTCGTGCTGTGCGTGCGTGTGTGTGTGCGTGTGTTGTGCGAGTGTGTGTATTAGTAATGCTTATGGGAATAATCAGGATAATCATAATATTCATAACAATGATTATGATGATAGTAAATATGTAAAGATTATGTTCGTGATAACGGCACTGATAATGAGTCGAATAATGATCTTAACATTGGTATTAATGATAAGATATACAATCATGACAATAATATTAATGATAATGATAATAATGATGACATGAAGAATAGAAATAGAGAAGTAGTGGTAGGTGTGGTAGTAGTAGTGGTGGTGGTGGTGGTACTAGTAATAGTAGTAGTAGTAGCAGCAGCAGCAACAGCAGCAGCAGAAGTAGTAGTAGTAGTAGTAGTAATGATATAATGATAGTAGTAGTAGTGGTGGTGAATTGTAGTATAGTAGCCAGTAATAGTAGTAGTATAGAGTGCTAGTTATAAGTAGAATTAGAGCTTTTGTAGCCAGTAGCAGCAGCAACAACAGCAGTAGCAGTAGTAGTAGTAGTAGTAGTAGTAGTAGTAATGTGGTGTGTAGTAGTAGTAGTAGTAGTATTAGCAGTAATAGTAGTAGTGATAGAGTGCTAGTTTAAGTAGAATTAGAGATCTTTTGTAGTTTTCAATAGTAGTAGTAGTACAACAATAACAATAATAATAAAATCAATAGTAACCGAAACGAGGTCAGTCCCATAGCTCACTGAATCGAGGTCTTCAAAACAACATTATTAAAGAGTTACTTAAGAAGATTAAGTTCAGCTGAAAATACCTTTCGCAGTGACAAAAGTAGGACACTGCCCTTATCATTGGAGTTTATTGGACTGGCCTGAGAAAAGTGTTTTGTTGTATTTCAGCCAATTTCCAGGTTGTGAAATTGTTCAGCGGTGTTGCTTCTGTGAACACGAATTCGCTACATGAAGACAATGTTTTAGAATTAGTTTTCGTTATATGTAGTCAGTTTCGAAGATTCGTTATATCGTGTTGATGTTAATATGTGAATTTACTGTATAAACTTAATAAGAACATATAAAAAATAAGAAGCATAACATCAATTTAATTTTAACATGAACTGTGGAATACATTTGTGAAAGACAATTTTTTCTTTTTTAGAGAGACTCGTAAAGACCATATTAGAAACGTTTTTGGGTGGCGACAAGAAAGAGAGAGAGAGAAAAAGAAGATAATAGAGAGAGAGAGGGAGGGAGGAGAGAGAGAGAGAGAGAAAGATGTGTGTGTGTGTATATATATATATATATATATATTATATATTATATATATATATATATATATATATATAGAGAGAGAGAGAGAGAGAGAGAGAGAGAGAGAGAGAGAGAGAGAGAGAGAGAGAGAGACTTTTCTTCGGTCGTCAAAAATGTGAGAACCACTCCGGGACACCATTGAGAATATTCAAAGGAATGGAAGTCTTTTTTGAATGAAATTCCGAGAGAGAAATTTCCGGGAACTTTTTTTTTTTCTTTTTTTTTCTTAGGGGGGGGGGGAGCGGTTGACAGCCCGGCGATGCGAAGAGGGAAGAACGCTACATTGTGAAGGATGGTTGTTAGATTAACTCATTTATAGGCGCGCGAATTTCTCTCTCTCTCTCTCTCTCTCTCTCTCTCTCTCTCTCTCTCTCTCTCTCTCTCTCTCTCTCTCTCTCTCTCTCTCTCTCTCTCTCTCTCTCTCTCTCTCTCTCTCTCCCTGTCTCTCCCCTCTCTCTCTCTCTCTCTCTCTCTCTCTCTCTCTCTCTCTCTCTCTCTCTCTCTCTCTCTCTCTCTCTCTCTCTCTCTCTCTCCTCTCTCTCTCTCCCCCTCTCCCTGTCTCTCTTTCTTTCTCTCTCTCTCTCCATGCTCTCTCTCTCTCTCCCTTCCCTGTCTCTCTCTTTCTCCCTCTCTCTCTCTCTCTTCCCCCCCCCCTCTCTCTCTCTCTCTCTCTCTCTCTCTCTCTCTATATATATATATATATATATATATATTATATATATATATATATATATATATATATATATCCTTCCCGGTGCGGTACCCACGATAGGGAAATATAGTGATAGTGATAGTGTGTGTGTGTGTGTGTGTGTGTGTGTGTGTGTGTGTGTGTGTGTGTGTGTATGTGTGTGTGTGTGTGTGGTGTGCGTAGGTGGTAGTGGGAAGGGAACCTCTGTCTTACGGCCGGTTTGTTAAAAGCATGCGCTACCCGACCCAACGCAGTCATATTTACGAACATGCATATACAAGAAAATAAATACATATCCGTCTATTTATTGGATGAATAAACATTCATATATCTATCTCTCCGGTAGATATACATGTCTCGACTGATAAAAAATATGTAATTATTAATGTGTATATGCGTGTCCGTATAATGAATATTCACTGGGACGGCCTCGCATAAGGTTAGCAAGATGGCCGAAAGGATGTTTTTGGTTCATATGCGAACGTTTGTGGATCCTTACGAATTGTCAGAGTTATAGGAGCAAGGTTCATTTCATTAACAAATACTAATGCTTTAACTTCCAACATTTGCAAAACAATAAATCACGTCTAGTCAACCGTGAATAACTGAAACGAGCAAAAATGATTGCAAGGTTAAATGGCTGTGTGAAACAAAACAAAAACACTAAAGGGATTCGCAATGGGTTCAGATCCTGTATCTTGAAGGATTGGTAATGGGTTCAGATCCTACATCCCGCGTCTTGAAGGATTAGTCGGAGGAGTTTTCTTCACTTTGCAGACTCTTTGACGTAATTGCAACAGTCTGAATGAAATATTGCCTGGTTACATGTGTGTCTGCTAGAGAGGTGGTTGACTTCGGAAAACTTCCTTGGCCTGGATTTAGGATTTGTGCAATTTTTCTGTTCTTGTATCTATTAGTATTTTTATTCTTTCTAAGTGTTTCTTGTTTTCTTTCTTCTTATATTTTATTGTTCTTTTCTTTCTGCGTAGTTCTGTCAAGGTATTTACAATGTATTTGTGTATTATCTTTTATTTCTTTTACATTTATTGAATGTGTTCCTTCGTATCTCTTCATCCTCTCCTGATCTTTTCCTCTTCGCATTTCTGTTTTTACTATTCCCCTTTATTCTTTCTCTTTTTACAGGTCTTTAGACAGTACTATAGTATATACTCCTTTTCTTATTATTTTCGTGTCAACCCAACCGAGTCCTGAAAACTGTGCGGGAGCCTCCTGTTGCGTCGTCTTTGGTTGTGCGAATTGCTGTGTGTCGTCCTTTGTTGTGCGAATAGCTGCGGGTGTGGCAAGACTTTTTTCACCCTGTTCCGTGTTCTATTTTCTGCTGACGTAGGAGATGTAGCTTTTACACGAATGCGTCCATTTATATTCTACCGCCGTTGCCCTTATCACTGCTAACATTGTGTGTTGTGTGGGTACGTTGACGCACATGTACGTATACACGCAGATTGACGGTGTCACACACACACACACACACACACACACACACACACACACACACACACACACACACACACACACACACACACACACACACACACACATCTTTTTGTTTATTTATCTATTTACTTATGTATATATAGATCTGCATGAATATAGATACATGTGTGTGTGTGTGTGTGTGTGTGTATATATATAATATATATATATATATATATATATATATATATATATATATATATATATATACTGTATGTCTTTGACAATAATTCAGGGGGAAAAACTTTAGCCAAAGGACATTGAACCAGCGCACGACAGCTGGCCAGTTTAACGCGAGTTTTCTAAAAGTCTCGACAAACGAAGATGAAAAAGATTAAATTCTATCTAAAAACTTTCCTCCCCCCCCCTTTTTCCCTCCTTTCACCTCGAGTAAACGGAAACATTTTCCAAGTTCTTTTTACACGAAGGATTGAATAACCTAACACGGGAGGACAT
>NW_020870680.1:170371-172871 GCF_003789085.1 Penaeus vannamei | reverse complement strand
TCCCATTTCGCCACTTTCTGTCCCTTCCACTCCCCCCCTCCCTTCCCTCCCTCCCTCCCTCCCACCCGCCACCATTCTCTACCATCATGTCTCCCTTCCTCTCCCATCCATCCCCCACCACTTCCCATCCCCCATCCCACCACCTCCTCCCCCTCCCCTCCCCTCCCCCCCCCCTCCCACCACCTCCCTCCCTCTCATCCCTTAACTCCTCCCCCCACCATTCCCTCCACTAACTCCTCCCCCTCCCCCCACCATCCTCTACTAACTCCTCCCCCTCCTTCCCTCCTCCCTCCCTCTTCCCTCCTTTCTTCCTTCCCTCCCTTCCCTCCCCCCCCCCACTAACATCCTTCCTCACCCCTCCTTCCCCCCCCCCACTCCCATCCATCCCCACCACCTCCTCTCACTCCCCTCACTCCCTCCATACCCCTCCATCCTCCCCATCCACTAACTCCTCCCCCCCCCTTCCTTTCTTCCCTCCCTCCCTCCCCCCCCCACCATTCTCTCCACTAACTCCTCCCCCTCCTTCCCCCTACGGCTTGCGCGTCCTCCTACATCAGCGGATTCCGGACGAGTCTCAAGAGAAGAGACCACGTGGCGATCCGGTACTGCTTCGCCCGTGTGGAACGAGACACTGATCTTCGACTTGGCTCAAACGCAGGTGGGTGAGGGTGGAGGGGTTTTGGGGGGTTGGGGGGTTGGTGGGGGGGAGGGTTGGGGTTGGGGAGGTAGGAGGGAGGGTGGGGTAGTGGGGGGTTGTCTAGGGCGGGAGTCTTTGTTGGGGCGTGGTGAGGAGACGAGGGGTAATGATGATAATTCTCATTATTATTATTATTGTTATTATTATTATTATTAGGATAATAATAATGATGATAATACTGATAGCAATAATAACAGTGATGATGATAATGATTTCTGCATATGATAGTAATAGTAATACCGACAATAACAATAACAATATTAATGGCAATCATTCCGAATTAAAGGTTGAACACGTGACCTTCCTGCTGGTGATGTGCACGAGGCCTCAGCTCCCCGTGACCCCCACGAGCTCCGACGCCTCCATCCACTCCGGCAGCGACGTCCTCCACGACTACCAGGGCGTGCATGACCTCTCCCTCTCGTCGTCGCCGCTGCATGACCATCAGGGCCACAAGCGCGACAGATACGTGGGCAAGCTGGCCCTCGGGTGCAATGTCCGCGGCGATGAGCAGAGGCAGCATTGGCTCGCCATCTTGGCCAGCCCGCGCAAGGTGGTGTCGCTGTGGCACTCCTTGCGGTAAACCCGTTTATAGTCTGTCTCTTAAGCCCGTTTTCTTTGGTTCTTCCTATCGAATCCGTTTTCTTTGGTTCTTTCTCTCGAATCTGTTTTCTTTGATTCTTTCTCTCGAATCCGTTTTCTACGTATATTTCTCTCGAATCCGTTTTCTTTCTCTCTTCTCTCGAACTCATTTTCTTTCTCTCTTCTCTCGAATCCGTTTTCGTCCGCTGAAACCCATTTTCTTTCTTGTTTTTTATTCCGTTTTCTGTCTTTTTATCTTGTAAGTTCTGTTTCTCTTTTCTTTCTGTTTTTTCGCATTTCTAGCTTTTGGGAGAATGGACAAAAAAGAGATTTTATATTGAGGTGGAAAGACAACGAGATACTGTTTATGCGCACAATGAAGGAAATGTAATTGGCTTCGGAAACTGCCCACTGAAGATTTACAGAAAAAAAAAATGTTTGCTGTTGAACTTCTGTCTTTGATGAAAAAAAAAATCGATTTAATTTCGTCATTGTGTTCGAGTGTACATGTCGACCGACCTTGACAAAACGTCCCCCACCATTACAATAAAATAATACTATTTTATCGAAGAAACAAAGAGATTTTTTGTGTCTGTAAATGTTGACGGTCTTCATGTAGCCATATATTTTTCCCTTTATATGTGAAAATATACTTAAGTGTTTTGTGATGTATAATTTGGCATACATACACTACATAAATGTCATATACACATGGTATATATCAGTAAATATGATTATGTATTTGGATGTGTTGTGGATATATATACATATACATACATATATACATATATACAAATAAATCAATATATATTGTGTGTGTGTGTGCATGTGCATGTATATACACATACATATACACACATACATATAAATTGAATACATATATATATATATATATATATATATATATATATATATATATATATATATATATATATATATATATAATTATCGTCAGTCGTCTACAGACAATCAGCATAATTATCAACAAATCATATCCTGGATCCTCGTACCTCAGTGTCTTCCCATGCCAGTCACACTCTGCAGTGGTGAACACCTTATGTGCATGGGAATAACGTCCATTTTAGTGTAAATTATTTCACACGTGTTATCCGGAGATGATCCCAAAACATGAGAGGTCTGCGTTCGTGATCCTGTATATATGTTGCCATTGTGGTTGATGTTTATCTTCGCGTAACCTTATGGTAATCGATGGGATGATGA
>NW_020870680.1:132871-162871 GCF_003789085.1 Penaeus vannamei | reverse complement strand
GTCCTCAACTCATAACAAATTTTCTGTTATAGCGGTGAAGGTGCAGTAAGGTGTGAAATTGGAATCATGGGATTATCGAGCAGTGATTAAGTTTTTATACTAGAATGGGCACACACCACAAGATACCTTCGATGAAATGAAAGCAACTTATGGGGAGGATGCCCCATCATATATGACGTTGTTAAACATTGGCTTCACCGGGTCAGGTGAGTCGGTGATCTGTAGGAACCGCACCGGTGCTATCCCAGGGCGACCCCAGTCTGCCACTGATGGGGACACCAGTCATCAAGCAGAGACTGCCATTTTGGAAGAGTGCCGTATTACTGTTCGTCAGCTAGCCCAAGATGTGAAGATTAGTGTTGGGTCTGCAGGCAAAATAATTCATGTGCATCTGCATATGTAAAAGTTGTCAACTCGATGGGTTCCGAGGCTACTCACACCTTTCCAGAAGCAGGAATGAGTCCATTGTTCCAGGGCTCTTTTAGCCCTGTGCCAAGGAGATCAGTAGGACGTTTTGGCCAGATTAATTATGCAGGATGAAACTTGGGTCCACCACTATCATCCAGAAACTAAAGCCCAGTCAAAACAGTGGAAGCACTTTGGCTCACCACCCTCCAAAAAGGCACGTGTCCCACCCTCGGCAGGCAAGGTCATGTTCAGTCTTTTGGGACCAGCATGAAGTAGTGATGATGAGTTTCCTGGCAAAAAGTACTACAATTATAGAAGTTTC
Source organism: Penaeus vannamei (assembly GCF_003789085.1). Taxonomy (NCBI): domain Eukaryota; kingdom Metazoa; phylum Arthropoda; class Malacostraca; order Decapoda; family Penaeidae; genus Penaeus; species Penaeus vannamei. Next base: position 162,141 of record NW_020870680.1, on the reverse strand, counting down.
CTATGCCTCACTGTTACAGAAGTTGCGGGACGCTATCAAAATCAAGAGGTGCGGAATGTTGACCAAAGGTGCCCGCCTCCTGCAAGACAAGACCCCTGTTCACAACTCTCACATTGACCAGTTGGAAGCGCGGTCCTGTGGGTACGACATCCTTCCTCATCCTCCTTATTATCCTGAACTTGCAACATCTGACTTTCACCTTTTTCATTTTTGTCATTTTTGAAGGCCAAACGTCTCTAAGATATTGAGGCACTGATTTCTAAAGTCACTTCATGGCTTCAAGTGCAACCTGCGGACTCCTACAAGCAAAAAATCAACAACTGCATAAAACGATGAGAGAAGTGTGTCACTCTTGATGGAACTCATGTAGAGAGGGACTAATAACTGTTTCATTCCTGTACGTGGCAAGCAAGGGAAAGAGTGGGGCAAGAGAAAGAGTGGGGCAAGGGAAAGAGTGGGGCAAGGGAAAGAGCTCCCCTTGTAGTTTATGGCAAGGAGACGATAGTTTGCCGTCCCCGACTTAAGATGGAGACTTGCTCATGTATCATTTTGAATATTCAAGTTCAGTCAAAAGCAAATATTTTTTGTAGTTCAAATAATTAAATGAAAGTTTTATTTTGACATCTATATTGTTTTGAATATAGAGGGTTGCCCTTAAGGTGTCGAGCATAAGAATTAGCTGTTAGGACTATGTTTCAAGTGTCTTGACATTAATAAAAAAAACTACTTATAAGGGTAAGTGAATATGCTGTTGACGAGTAAGTAGATGTATGGAGAGGCTTATAATAAGAAAACACAGTTACGTATTTTGGCGAAGAATTTGTAGTAATCTGATGAGTTTGATCTGCCAAGAAGCTTTGAACACTCAGGACAATTCCTCGTCTCATATGTTGTATGGTATCATGTTTCTTTTGGTAGGTAGTTCGTTGTGAAATGGCAGAAGAAAATAAATGAGGATGAACAATTGTGGAATTCTTCACTCGTTCACATATTTTTTTTTCTAATGGATAATACCAAAAGGAAGCTCTTAGATTTCAGATGTAGCCCCAATGAACAGTACACGCTCACACAAAACACACATATACAAACACACACACACACAGACTCTCTCTCTCTCTCTCTCTCTCTCTCTCTCTCTCTCTCTCTCTCTCTCTCTCTCTCTCTCTCTCTCTCTCTCTCTCTCTCTCTCTCTCTCTCTCTCTCTCTCTCTCACACACACACACACACACACACACACACACATTTATATACATACATACACACATACAAATACACGCGCAAGCACACACACACAAGGTCTATATAAGTACTTATATAGACCTTGCACATACATACACTCATATATATATATATATATATATATATATATATATATATATATATATATATATATATATATATATATATATATATATATATATATATGCACACGCACACATTTTTTTTTCCTTATAGAAACACCGATAATAAGTTTGTCATGATCTACAAGCAACAAAGTTAGCTGATCGCAAACCCGCCGCTGCCCGTAGTCACCAGACAATCTATTCCCAAAAGAAATACCTCGTTACCCCTATCAGGAAATAAACAAAATAACAAATCAACCAAGTAACAAAACAAATCACCCATCACACACATAATTCCCTAAGAAAAATTGATCCCAAAAATAAGAAAAAGAAAATATATCTAAAATTATTTTCTTTTTTATACATATTATCATTGTTTACATCGCCTGTATCCCCTCACTCTTGCTAAACACTTGACGTATCAGCTGTTCATGCAAAAGAAGGAACGCACCCAAATTCCTACTCCTTCTGGCTTCCTACAGGTATATTTATGTATAGTTATCGTTTATATAAGGATTTCTTAATCATATGAGATGAAGGGAAAGAAGAGTTAGTCGAAATTAGGCAGAAAATCATGTGAAAAGGGAAGTATTCGTTTACGAAGAGGGAAGACAGGAAAGAATGATTCGTAATTAATGAAAAAACGAAATAGAAAAGGGTTATTTCGATATGAAGGAGAATGGGATAAGAGTGTTTCGTGGTTAATGCATTATGAGATTTCAGAATGTAATTGATTAAAGAAAACAATACCCAACTTCCGCTGAAGGTTTCGTGCCCAAAAGAGTGATTGATTTCTGCAAATTGCCCTGATAAATTGCAGTTGATCACGTCGTCTTTAGTGTAAATGTCAGACTAGTTCTTTTGGTGTTGGTATGTTGCTGTTGGCATTGCAGTTGATATAAAGTTGTTGTTGATATGTTGCCATAGCAATTGATGTATTATTATGGAGGCTGGAAAAATTAATATTAGGATTGAAGAGTTATCACCTATAGATGTGTTGTTTTTTGTCTTGCTGTGTTGCAAGTTATGCTATGATCCTGTGCTGTTACAGTTTTTTATTGTAATTGTGATTTTCTTAATTATTTATTTAAGCTGATGTCCACTACTTTATATTGTGTTTTCCAGACCGTTTCTTTGTAGATTAATTATGTCTTGTTTGTGGGAGTTTAGACATGTATTATTTGTGTAGACTTTTTCATGGGTGGGGAAAGGTTTTCACTTAATATTGCAACAGAGTAATTATGATAAAGTGTGAATTTTTATTCTTTTGGTGTGATTTTGCGATTTAAGAAAAGATTAGTTGTGAAAACTTATAAAAGTATAGTGACAACAACAAAAATAGTAGTTCAGAAATGGATAGTAAGAGCTAATCCCAGCTATACAGTTCATAATGATGAGAAAAAACTGATTTGTATATGTGAAACAAATTTAGATAGTAAAATGAGATTGTCATAATATTTAACACATTTCTTTAACTCTTTAGTAACAGATACAGCTATCTCTGTTGTGATGTAGTGATGTAAGACATGTATATGCGGCATGACTCGTTCTAGCGAACGGGCGGGCCGGCGGTACACAACACCCTGCCAGAAACGGTAGACTGTTGCATAATGATTGTCACAGAAAATTTTGGCCTAGTCATGAAAGGTTAAGGATAGTGCAAAAATGATAATGTAGTGATTTTTTTTGTTTTGGATTTCCACTGTAAGCCTTCCCTCTTTCAAACAAAATAGGGATGCATAAATATAGTCATGTGTCAGTGAGTAATATGAAATATTTCCTGACAGATTTTGTCAAGAATTAAGGCCGGAGGTCTGATCATGCAATGGCAAACCAGGCCCAAATGCTGTACCTGTGACATGTGTGGTTAAGCCCGCTCTGGGTTGTGTGCACGTAACAGTTGTTTGCCTGCTTGATATACCAAAGATACAAAAATAGGTTTTAATGTTATTTTAACCCCCACTCCTAAAAATTCATGTATGCTCTGGGAAAACTTAAAGTTAAGTAGTCGAAATGTAAGTTTGTCACACTTTTAGTCTTTTGCTCAAGTGGCTGACTGCTTCCAAGGCCCAATGCTTGGCACAGAGAAATTCCATTGTCAGTGTATTAAACTGTATGACAAACGACAATATTGAGATTTCTATGAATTCTTGGCTGTAAACGATAACACTAAATTCATAGGAAATTTAGGAATAAAAGAAATGGGAACAAAAAATATTGTGAGAAGACATGACATCTCATCTACAAAAACATGAGATACAGGTAAACTGCTATTTGTATGTCCTCCCATGTCAAATTTGCCCCTCAACTCACATTCCTGTACATCTTAGAAGATTGAATAGCAAGATAAAACCTAGAGAATGTGTCCCAATACATATTTTTCTTTTTATTATTATTATTATTATTGTTATTATTATTATTATTATTATTATTGCTTTGCATGGTATTAATATGTGTAATAATCTTTTTAGTGCTGAACATAGATAATTTTTGTGATGACCACAAAGATTTAAAGAAAAAATGATATATGGTCATATAGAATATATAAAACAACACTGTTAAAGTTTACAGATCTGTACAGTAGGCACTGCTTTAGCCTCCATGCTTTGTGCCACAGTAATGGTCAACTCAACCTCATATAGATGAATCTCATTTGATTTTACATATTGATGTGGTAAGACTTCCACACTGCTTTTTCTATCCAGTGGTAGAAAATGTATGGTATATGGTATAGATGGTAAATTTCTTTTTCCTCTTCTTGATATTTTTCTTCTTACAGATATGATATTAAATATTAAGAATATCTGTCCTTCATTTTTTAGGTGGATAAGGCCAAGTGTGGCCATCCATCAGCAAAATGTTCAGCACCCATGAGTCCAATCGTGAAGCATTTCTCGAGGCAACCAGGGAAGCTAGAGAGGAGCGGGCCGCCGAACGAAGGCGCGATGAAGCTGCTGTTGCTATTCAGGCAGCTATACGTGGCTGGCTTGTGCGTTGCAGTGTGGAAAAGAAAACAAGGTGAGTGACATCATAGTCAAACTCTTTCATGTTCATTGGTTTTGAATTTGTGACAGAACCAAAATTTGTGATTTATTTATTAGATCATTAGAATAAGCTTTATTTTAAGGATAAAGGGAAGTATGTGTTACTTTTAATGTATATTTTTTGAGACAGGATGAGGAAATGTACCATTTAGAAGCATAGATAACGTAATTCCTTATCTTGTAGCTTGCATTTTTGACTGATTTATAATTGCATTCACAAAATGCACTTTTGTAGATTGGGATTTCTCACCTTGTGATTTAAGATTGTGCTGAAGGTCTTGATACTAGCCACAGATGACAAGTAATTTAGTAAAAAAAACTAAGTTTATTGTTTTGATTTTATACATATATTAGTCCAGTCATATAGGAGTATGCTTTTTTATTATCATTATTCACTATCATTGATATGATAGCTTATGTCAACTACTGTAGCCAGCATAAGATGGCTTGGAACATTGATGATATTAACTACAAGCATATTTATCCTCTGCTATTGCACCTAATTGCTTACATGCCAGCATATACAAAAAAATTGAGATGGTAGAACTAAGGAATCAAAGAACACTTTCTAATTGGTCCTTGAACAGATGATCTAGCTACTTACTTTGCTAGTATATCCCCTCTAAACACTATTGTTTTATTGAGAAAATAAGACAAGATAGATACAGATTTTATTAGAAACCTGAAACCACAGATAAGTGCTGAATTTGTCAAGAAAACAAAATAACAAAGGAAATGCTGAATTTATTGACATTATTAAATACTGTCACAGTTTTAAGGTTGAACAAAGTAATGAGTGGGTTGATGGGTTTGCTCAATAGCCACCAGGAGACTTGTTGGTTTGCACCTCACTTATCAAAGCATCCATCCTTGCTTGTCAAGAAGACTTTCTAGCCAAATCAAATTGCAATGTACTTCTGGGTGTTTACATAATTGGTTTCTTGGTGTAAGTTTAACTGCTTAGTGATGGTGATGTTTATAGCCGTCATGGCGTAACAGCATATGACTTGCAAATGAGTTATGACTAGCAGTGGGTGGGCTGGCTGTTCACAGCTCAGGCCTAACCACAAAGTCTAGTCTGCTGTGTAATATTACATCACAAACAAATCTTGACCTGTCACCATAGGGTTAAGCATGCATTCTATAGGCTCATGCTAGGTCCATCCTGGGAGACCATTCATCTTTCAGCTTCTAAGAAATTGATGAGGGATGGAATTTGATTCAGCCCTTGTTCTTTCCCTGTCTTAGGTTTGTATTGAAAAGTGAAATTTTGGAAGAGTTCTTTGGACTACTTGCTATTATTCACACTTATAAAAAGTAATCTGTTGCTGATAACACTTGTTCATGGGTGGTAATGTTACTATTCAAATTTGACTTAATGCAAAGTGCACATCCCAGATAATTTCAAAACAACCAGTGAATAAAAATCTGTGTACAGTAGTGAACTTAGGTGCATTTTAGAATTGGAGTATGCATGATAGTAGTCATTCATGAAAACAGTGCATAGTAGCAGCTGGCTGTGTGTGTATAGTATATATATATATATATATATATATATATATATATATATACGGTATATATATATATATATATATATTTTTTTTTTTTTTTTTTTTTTTTTTTTTTTTTTTCATGATTTTCATTTACATTCAGTATTGTTATTTTGCCTTTCAGAGAGCATTTTGATGAGGTCTTTGGCACAGAACCACCGCCTGCTGACCAGACAAACACGCTCCCTATTGCCACTGAAGCATTCAAGGAAGCTGCGAGATTTGTAAAGATATTTGATCTTAAAAAGGACAAGAAAAGATTTGAGATTTTTACAAGGTATTTACTTTCATATGTTGCATGTTCAGAAATTAGTTAAATCGTTCTTTTGCAGACTCTTCAAAAATATGGTGAATAATGTTGTCTGTTAGATTTTACGATATTTTATTGTTTTAGGATATTGTTATGATTTTTTAAATGTATACTAGATATCTGGTGCCTGCTAAAATTTAGGAGCAAGTGTGAGATATAAATCACCTGTAGCCTTGAAAAGGGTTAATGTAATTAATGGAGAATTTTCTTTATATTTTGAGGACAGTATCCCTAGCCACTATATTACTACTGACTCCTTGCGAGATTAGAAGATAGTAGAAGAAGTTGTCATTGTGGAAGGCAAATACATTCAACAGCTTTGAGAAAAAAGCTTTTTACCTCATGTTTATTAGGCTTAGTTTATTTACAGTTTTCAGATATTTAGGAACTCATCAAGTCTAATAATTTTTTCTCTCTTTTCACTTTCTGCAACAAGGTACCTTTTGGCAAGCATGGATAGTGAAAATGTGAAGCAAAGCTATGTTTCATGTGGGATGAACAAAGAGCTTACCTTGCACTGGATTCAGCACATGAAGGATGTAAGTTGGTGTTTTTCATGGATTATTTTCCTTTGCATAGTACTGGTTTTTAATGACTGAATTGAAGGTAACCATAGTGCATCTTCATTATTAATCATAACAGTAAATATGATTTCCTTCTTTCTCTCATCTCTTTCTAGGTTCTGCATATAACATGTAAAGTGTTGGAGAGTTTACAGGCAGACGTGTCATCAGATAATCGTTTGATATCACTCTACCTGCACCTTCTCCTTGCCTTCACTGCCACCAACACTTGGCGAATTATTCGTGCACCCAACCTTGAACCACTACGACCAGCTCTCAATAAACTGACTGAAAATATAATGGGGGATTTGGTGTGCAGAGGCCTTTACACAACCCTCAATGTAAGGACCTCGTTTAAGTATTTAATTAATTTTTATATTATATGCATAAGCAGTGTATGAGAAAATTAGATGCATATAATTGTGGCTTGTTAGAAGTTAAAGATTTGGAACTTAATGAATGTTTAGGATTGGTTCAGAATATGATATCAGGTAATACCACCTGTTCTATTTTTATTTACTATTGTTATTTCTTTTAAGTGTGTACTTGTACGCGGATTATGCAGAGGAAAAGCAGCACTGAGGGGTCCAGCCATTACTACTATTGTGACTCTATCCATGCGGCCTTTGATAGCTACCAACTATTCAGACAAACTACTCTCACTTACTACCATTCACATACTGAGTGTCCCTGCCTTGGTTCACCATCTAGTTCACCTGGCACCTGAGGTAAGGATCTCTTTTACTGTATATGAAGGATCTTTTGCTGTCTTGTATGTTTCATGGCCGGAGGAAGGGGAAAATCTGGGCATGTGGATGCGGCGTTGGATATATCGAAGAAAAGAGTGCATGCGTGCTGCGTGCATGTGTGTGTGTGTGTGTGTGTGTGTGTGTGTGTGTGTGTGTGTGTGTGTGTGTGTGTGTGTGTGTGTGTGTGTGTGTGTGTGTGTGTGTGTGTGTGTGTGTGTGTGTGGGTTTGGGAGTATTTGTATATGTTGTAGTACGTTTTGAAAGTTGCTATCACATCATTTGTAATTGTAATATTTAACATTCATCTAAGTAATTCAAGTAATTCAAGTAAGCTGAAAAAATATCATCAGTAGAATTACTTCAAGTGTTTGAAATAGGCTTAGAATATATACCTTTTGAAAGCAAACAATGTTACATATTTTTCTCATAAAAAAGTGTAGTGTCCTTATGACATTACATATCTTACATGTTTTTTTGCCTTTTTTCTGACTAGGCTCTGAAGATGATCCAGAATAGTAACTTGTTTGAGAGAGCTGTTGAATTCATGCAAAGTGAGCAGAATCTGCGAATCGTATTCAACACATTGGAGGGCCCCTATGCCTTGTGTCTTTTGGCCAACCTTGTGCATATGGGTTATGAAGAGAGAGATGGTGCCTTAAAAGAATTGGCTTTCCCGCAATTCAATGTAAGTTCTTTTGCATAAGTTTTATCATTCTTGTGGATCTTTTATGTGATGGAGAATTCAAATGACCAAACTTTTGTTATAGCATTAGAAGCAGAAAAGAAAAATAGATATTATGCTTAAATGTATTGCACCTTATGATTTTCAGTTTGTAGTAACAAAGCTGTTAGAAAAATGCAGAGAATATGTGACAACAAAACAGAGCAGTCTGACACAGTGGCACCCGGTGCTTGGTTGGTTCTCCCGCCCCCTTGATCAACATCTGAATGATGCACTGTCCACTGTCAAAACACAGTTGCAGCTCCTGTGGTCTGGCCCCGTCATCAGAGTTATGTTCTCTACGCTCACAGAATTAGTCAAAGACCAGGTAAGTTTTGTTTTGGGGAAGAGAGGAAAGGACTTTTTTCATTTTGCACTCTTCCTTTTTTCCCTTTTCTTTTTCTTTTTAACTCATTGCCAATGCATGAATATGCCATGGCATGACTGGGCTCCATTCCTGATGGCATGTCCACCGATGCCAGATGCCTGCTAAATAACTGTTTGTCTGCTTGGCCATCTATTGCAGTAACTAAGGAGTAATATAAGTAATATAACCCCACAAAAGTAGGCCTAAAGTAACTTTTTACCTTCGATCCCTGAACAGTCTTATATTCTGCAGCAAAGTATAGGGGAACTTTTTTCCAGATATTCAGCCTTTCATAATAAATGAAAGTTTTATGTTAAAAGCTTTCAGTTGATTGTTTAGGTATATATAATCTTGCTATTACTTAAAAGAAAAGAGTGCGAAAAGATTTTCAGATGTCATTTGCATATTTGCAATATTAACATATTCTGAAATTAGATTTTTGAATGAGAAATTTTTTTAAATAAAACCTCAGAAAGGAATAACTGATTGCATGCAAAGTATAATTATCTATATTTTTTCTCTCTTTTGGGGCACGAAGAAATTATAGATGGAGGTTGGAGGGGATTCAGAAATCTACTTTAAAAAGTTTAGTGATCAATTTCCAGTAATATAACCAGATTTTAGACTGGTTAAGAGCCAGTTTATTATTATTGTTTTTTTTTATTTATTATTTTTTTTTTTTTCAAGAAGAAAAATAATGAATCTTTGGAATAATATAAACACCTTTTTTATTTTCTTATCATCTAATATGATCAGAGATTATGATGATGTATAATACAAACAAAAATTATTCAGTTAGAAAACTAGAGAAAGTAACTTTTCCTTAGAAATAGTATGATATAGAATAAGATATTTAAGACTGATATTTTGGCATAGTGCAGACAGTCTCTTACAAAGTACTTTAGAATAAACCTCCCCTTTTTATGTACATTTGCAGGAACCCTTAATAAGTGACACCAATGATATCTCGGGGCTTTCCTTGACTTCCACCACCTCGTCTTTGAGCTCCATAACCTCAGCAAGTCTCCTGAAGAAAGCTTTTGAATGCAAACTTAGCTCCTCAAGCAAAAACAGCCCCCTGGGTAGTGGAGGAATGCCCAAAAGTGGGACTTACCGCAAGCTGGGCTCTAATGAGATCTCGACAGTTGCCATGGTGTGCTCCATGTACCATACTGCAACCACTACTCTGTCTCAGTTGCGCATGGATATCCTAACAGGTGTGTGGGATATGTTGTTATTGTTGTTTTGGATAAGATGTGATTAGGATATTTGTATGATTTATGAAGAAGGATAGCAAGGACAGTAAAAATTTGTATCTTGTGAAATTAATTATTTCTCTGTGGGAGTATAATTCTTTTTCTCTCTTTTTTGTACAGGGGTTAATCTCAGCATTGTTTCTTTAAGTTACTTCTCATGGCTCAGGGTTAATGTAGAATAAATTTAATTTAGGCTGAAGTCTCTGATTTAGGCAAATAGTAGTCAAAGTTCAGCACTTGGTACCACACAAAGATTTAGAGATATTTATATATTTTTATACTTCATGTTCTTATTGTTTAATGGATTTCAAATGTCAGTAATCTTGGCATTTGCAACATTCTCACATACTAAAAAATAGTTCTTCACCAAAACATGAAACAAATTCCTTCAGGTTTATGCTACAAGAGTGACATTGTCATCCAACTGTGGATGATATTGCTCTCTCTTGGTCCTACTTGTGGATTAAAGAGCTTCTTGGATCTGCTGTCTGTATCAACCAAAGCATCTGCCCCAGAATTCCATATGCTCATGCTTTTCTGTGACTCAACCACCCACCTAGTGACGTTAGTATGACATTAACATGTTTTATTAGTTATTATTATTTTTTCTTTTCTTTTCTTTTCTTTTTTAAGATTTTTTTTACAATCATTATTATTATTACTACTATTAGCTTTACTATAGTTTCTTATGAATTATTGTTACTATTATTACCATGAGTGTTATAGTATTAGTAGTAGTAGTAGTATTGTTACTCTTTTTATGACTATTATCATTATTTTTATTTTCAAAATAAATGGTAGTTTAGATTTTTGTGAATACTTTACATTTCATAGAATCAGCATGTTGTGTGAAGTTAAAGTTCGTTTTGGTTATATTCCAGGATCTTGGATGACATGGAGATGTACGAGAAGCAGAAACCCTTCAGTGTTGCTGATTATGCTGCAATGGCATATTTTCTCAACAACTTCATATATAAAGTAGGCTTCCTTTTTTCTTTTTTTCTTTTTTTCTTTTTTTTTTAGTATTTATTTATTCCTTCTTTCTTTTTCTTTTTATATCCTTCTTTTCCTCCTCTTCTCCTTCCTTCTTTCTCCTCTTTTGTGCACTCTCCTCCTATTCTTGCTTGTGTTTCTGTTCTTATTGATTGTGTTTACACATAGATGGCTTCATTTGTACTGTGTCATGAAGGAGTCAATTAATAGTCTTACCTGTTGTACCTGTTTATCCTTGGTATTCAGAAAGATTTTTTTTTATTCATTGTTACTAGTATTTTGATAACATTATACTAATCATAATTTCAGTAATTTTAACACCAATGTCCATTTTTGCGGCATTAGAAAAAAAAAATTCGACAGTGGGGAAATCAGGCGAGATCACACTGGGCTACTGATTGACTCCTTGGTGGCTGAGCACTTGTAGAGCCATATGTGTGTGCTAAAATTCACAGTAGATGATACATATACTCACATACAAAGGGTTAAGGAAATAGTTTGTTAATAAAAGTCCTTGTAATTCACTTCTATGATATTTATAATGAATTTGTTTGAATTCCTTTGACATATATATTTCATTATGCCCTATGTGTTAAGCAGATGTTATGTAAATAGTGTGTGGACTTCTTTTCAAGAGTAGTTACAGGGTTACAGAGAGCACATATCCTTTTATATATTAATCTTTTCTTTTACAGTTTTTATTTAGCATTACTTTTATCCCCTATGAAAATTATATAATGATATTGATTTCTCTCATCTCTTCTTGCTCCTGCCACTACCTATAGTTGATCCACAATGGCCTCGTGGATGTTCGGAACGTGAAGAACAGTCCCCTGTTCTCTTCCCTCCACACCTTGTTCATGCTGCTGTACACTCGCAATTCACGCAGAAGATATGTCCCAAACACACACTGGTTGATTAAGGAGGTGCGCGTGTCATCGTTCATGGCAGACTTTGGACGGGGGAAAAAAAGCACGCAGGTAAAAGACAAGTTAAGGTTGATTGTATTGTGCCTTGCATGTGTTCTTTTTATTTTTGTTTAGTCTTCACTTATGATTTGGCATATTATGATATCTCCCTTTATGATTGTATACGTGGATTGTTTTTGGAAGTATGTTTGTTTCATCAATACTTGTTTTAGGAGATTTAAGAATGATTTTCGGATTTTTATATCTTTCCTTAAGCTTTTGAAAATTGTATTTTGTAAAATCACCAAAAATGTCAGTCTCAAATAATTATTTGAAAATATTTTTTTGGTATGTGTATATATAATGCTATAGAATTTATTTATTTATTTATTTATTTTTAGATTCTTTATTAATTATATGCATTTGATTTTCATATTATTTTACTGGGCTATGTAGCAGCATTTTAGAGACCTTTTTATTTATTAGTCTGAGGAAATTGTTACAAAGAATGTGGATATCCATATGAGCATTAATTCTTTTACTTTTGAAGTGAAGTAACAGTTAGCCATTCTATATATGGAGAAAAATTTCCAATTTTTTATTTGTCAAGTCACTGAATATTTCTGCACAAGACATTAAACATAATTCATATATCATTTTTTCTTGAATAATACATGAATGATGAAAAGGGTTTCAGGGAACTTTACAACTCATGTGCATGGATAAGACACATATCAGAGGTTAGATATAGATGTTGATGCTTTCAGGTATTACTGCAAGAGATGCCACACATAATTCCTCATGAAGAACGTGTGCTCTTATTGCGAATGCAAGTTGCAAATGAAAAGGAGGTACTGGGACTAACTGAAGCGGCATGCGCAGCTCCACAGTCAACCCTCATTACAGTACGAAGGTATGTTTATAGTAGTTAATGATTTGATGACTACAAATTAACATTCATCCATGACTTAATTTAACCAAAAAGAAAGTCTTTACTACCCATTATTTATGCAGAAAAGGAAGAAAATTAGTCAGATTTGATTTTCATCAACAGGTCTCGTCTTGTTGAGGATGGGTACAGACAATTGGCTTCGCTGTCACCTCAAGCCCTAAAGGGGTTGATACGAGTCCGCTTCATCAATGAGCAGGGCTTAGATGAGGCGGGAATTGATCAGGATGGTGTGTTCAAAGGTCAGTGAGTGATGAGATTTGGTAAAGATAGATTTTTTTTTTTTTTTTTTTTTTTTTTTTTTTTTCATCATATGTATGTATGTGTGTGTGTGTGTGTTTGTGTGTGTGTGTGTGTGTGTGTGTGTGTATATATATATATATATATATATATATATATATATATATATATATATATATATATATATATATATATATATATATATATATATATATATATATACATATAGATATATATACATATAGATATATATATATAGATATATATACATATAGATATATATACATATAGATATATATACATATAGATATATATACATATAGATATATATATATAGATATATATATATATATTATATATATATATATATATATATATATATATATATATATATATATATATATATATATAGATATATATATATAGATATATATATATAGATATATATATATAATATATATATATAGATATATATATATATATATATATATATATATATATATATATATATAGATATATATACGATATATATATATATATATATATGTATAGATATATATATATATATATATATAGTATATATATATATATATATATATATATATACATATAATATATACTATATACATATATATATAATATACATGTATATATATGTGTGTGTGTTGTACTTATATTATATAGATAGATAGATAGGTAAAGATAAGTAAATACTCTCTTTCTACATGTATGTTTGTGTAGTTAGTTTTCTTGTCCTTAATCTTTTCTTTTACTCTAATGCTTGTCCTGTATGTATTGGTTTATATGATATTTCTTTAATAACTGCAGAATTTCTGGAGGAGACTCTGAAGAGGGTGTTTGATCCTTCACTCAACTTGTTCCGTCTGACAAGTGAGGAACGGCTGTACCCATCCCCAACATCTTCAATGACAGAAAATCATCTGCAGTTGTTTGAATTCACAGGCAAGATGTTGGGCAAGGCTGTATACGAGGTTAGTATTTGCTATCTGATTCTAAAGCCAGCCAAAACACCTATGGTGGTGCATGCAACATAGCGGTAACCAACAAGTTCATTTTTCTGCTATACACACACTAACAAGATCTTGGTTGTGACCTTGATACAAATGTGTATGACAACATGAGGCCTTATTACTGTTTCTTGGCCTAAATTCCCATTAAAGCATTGAACCACCACAGTGTGAAGACCACATAGTAGAAGAGCTTTATATTGTGACTGGACTGAGATAATGATTGCATGATATGGAGCTACCTGGAAGCAAGGAACAAACCCCTTAGGTATATGTTCTTCAATTGCATGCCAAACTAAGTGGTTCAGAATCAGCAAAGTTGTACTACAGTGGAACTACAACAACTGACTTTTACAAACATCCACATGCAAGATCCACAGTTACATGGATCTCATTTCCTAGTGCTTAGCCAGAATTTAGGATTGTCAGTTGTTTCCAGGTGAGAGCTATGGTTCTAAAACTCAAATTCTCATAGCAAGCTGTTCAGAATGAGAGTTGTAGTGTGATTAGCCAAATAGCCAAAGTGCAAACCAGCATTCCGATCATTTTTCCCCAAAGTATATAGTATTGTAAGGAGTTGAAATCCAAAATACAAAATTATCATAATTTTCTCTTTTCTCTCTTTTTCTTCTTCCAGGGCATTGTCATTGACTGTCCATTTGCATCATTTTTCATGAGCCAAATCCTAGGTGAACAGCAGTCTGCCTTGTACTCCTCCATCGATGAACTGCCATCACTAGACCCCGAGCTTTATAAGTCACTGACCTATATAAAGGTATGAAGATTATCTTGTATAGATGTGAAAGAACTGATTGAGGGGCTCCATTGCATTAAAAAAAAATTTCTTTGAGGAAACTGATTGAACTGATCATAATTGTAAACACCTTGTGCAGAATACATGTCCTGATGTTGTCCTAACATTGATCATCTGTTTCCCAGCACTATGAAGGCGATGTGAGCGACCTTGACCTCACCTTTTCCTATGACGAGGACTACCTGGGTCAGATTATCACTCACGAACTTCGACCAGGGGGTAAAGCAGTGTCAGTGACCAATGACAACAAAATTGTCTACATCCACCTCATGGCTCACTTCAAGATGCACACCCAGATCAAGGAGCAAACCAAGGCCTTCATACGGGGATTCCGGTCCATTGTCAACCCTGAGTGGTTTGGGCTATTTTCCGTGCCAGAGGTAAAGTCTGGGGACGCTGATTGTGATGTGTGCATGTGTGATTTTTTTCTATGTTTGATGTTGTTAAGCCAGACAATTTAATCATACAATGTATAAAGTTGACATTATTTTTACTTTTAATTCATTATGATTGTTTTGATTTTGAATGGGATATTACTTACTGTAGCCAATGTAGTTTTGTTATTCTTAGATACTAATAGATACTAGATACTAATTGTTATTTTAACACAGTAGACATTTTTTACATAAGGTTAACACCACCATACTTATTTTTATTTTTTTGTGTATCAAAATTTATATTCAATATATATGATATTTTTCCCTGTCCCTCAGTTCCAGCGATTAATTTCGGGAGACAATGTGGCTGTAGATCTGAAGGACCTTCGACGTCACACGCAGTACTATGGCGGCTTCCATGACAAGCACCGAGTTGTGTGCTGGCTGTGGGACATCTTGGAGCAGGACTTCAAGGAGGAGGAGAGAGCACTTTTTCTCAAGGTGAGATTGTGTAAGATGTGAATGTGAGAAAGCAGTGTGAAAGTGTAAGATTATGAGATTGTATGAGATTAACGCATTGGATCTGGGTGTCTGGTACACATGGCCCAGAATACGGGTATTAGGCTTAAGGCAATCGTCAGTTTTATTTTGTCTTTTTTTTTTTTTTTTGTTCTTTTCTTTTCCCCAATTTGTTTTGCCAATTGTGATGAAACTTATACCCATTTTTTTTTAAATTGTCCAAATAGTTTTTAAGTTATAGAAATAGATAAATGAAAAAAAGAAAAATGCCAAACCCCAAATTTCAAAAAAGAGTTTTTCAAAAAGTAGACAAAAAAATCCAAAAAAATCACACAGGTATTCTGACAAGAGCTTTGTACAGATTTATCTTAATCCAATGCATGATCCTGTGTGTGTGTGTGTGTGTATGTGTGTGTGTGTGTGTGTGTGTGTGTGTGTGTGTGTGTGTGTGTGTGTGTGTGTGTGTGAGAATATTTGAATTATCAAATTTTAGGGGGGGGGGGAGTGATGTCACTATTAGAAGAAGCACAGGAAAAAATTGCAAAAAAAAAAAAAATGAAACAAACAGTAGATTCATTATTCAGCTACATGAGCCATAATATGTTTATTTTTGACTAAAATTGAGTGTGCCACAGCTTTTGAAGCCTACAAATGTAGAGTTTTAAAATATCGGCTGTTGAATTTTTCTAATATTTTCATGATTATTTTGGTATTAACAAATTAAGGTATAAGAATCTTCCTATTACATAATCTTCTAGAATTTGCATCTAGAGGGAAATAGACATTTTCCTTGCACAGATTCCATATCATCTCTCTAGATAGTTCACAACTCTGTGAAATAGCAACAGCTATAAGTAACATTGTGTTATTTTTCATTTTATTAATATTTTTGTCATGGTGGCCAGAAATGAGATATTGGGCAAGGAAATAGTGTCCTCCTTGGAGCCAGTGCTCCTTCACCCATGGTTCATTTACCTTTGGAAATAATGTAAGAGCCCATTCCTAAATGCCCCAAACCTTAATCTGCTTCCAAGAGCTTTGTACTCTCAAAGGGAATTACTTCTGTCACCTCGGCTTTCAGCTGCATATATCATGACAGGATATTACTGTAACCTCACCCCTGAGCTAAATTTCCATGACGACAAATTCCTGACTAGACTAACTAGATAAAATGGGTTAAGATTTGGTTTTGCAATTCAATTTTATAATTATTCAAGTGATGTCTGTGATTATGTATTAGACCATCAAGTTTATTTTATTGGTCTACCTATTTTGCTTTCATCATTAACAAGTGTTTCATTCTTCCTTATTCCTGTATCTGTGACATTCTTTCAGTTTGTGACCAGCTGCTCAAAGCCTCCACTCCTTGGGTTCACACACCTGGAGCCGCCCTTCTCAATCCGCTGTGTGGAGGTTGGTGATGATGAGGATACAGGTGAGTCCATGTGCCAAGGGGGATTAACTTGGTTGGATTAAGTCTGTTGTTGATTAATTAATCATTGAGGTTGTTTTTCATGACAAGATATTTAATTCATTGCTAGACTCTCTTCCTTTCAATTAGATACTCATTTATATGTCATATTTCCATATTTTCATATTCACTTTTTTATATTCTAGTATCTTTATTGTTGTTATTAGATATTTTTTCTCGCAGGGGATACCATTGGCAGTGTCATCCGTGGCTTCTTCGCCATTCGCAAACGCGATCCGGTAAATCGCCTGCCAACTTCCTCAACCTGCTTTAACCTGTTGAAGTTACCCAACTACCAGCGTAAAAGTACACTGAGAGAAAAGTTGAGATATGCCATTACTAGCAACACTGGTTTTGAACTCTCGTAAAAAATCATTGTGCTAAAAAGGGAAAGTTCAAATTAAATTTTAGTGCAGTGTATGCATATAGCAGCCTGCATAATTTTCTTACATGATAAAAGATACATTTCTTGTGTTTGTTGATTGAAAGGAAGACACTTGTGAGAAATCACATGATGCTATTGACTTAAAAGCAGTGTATTAGTACTTCTTTCCATCAATGTTTTATTTATTGAATATTTTTCTTCTCATTTAAATACTGGTGAAAGATCAGTGTATAATATAACTACTTTGTTATCTTTATAAAATCTTACTTTCTTTTCACAGATTGGTTAGTTTCTTTATTTCTTTGTTTTTATTGCCAGTGTTTATGGCAAGTTAAAAATATCTGAAAAGAATCCGAAAAGATTCTGAATTGTGTCCAAAAGATAGATATTGCAGTCATAGTTTGTAGGAGGGGAAAAAATATGTGTCATTGTGTAGCTAGATAATGCACTCTGTGAGGATTAGGTCCTTGAGAGAAACAGATGAATATTTTTCCAAGTCTACTGTAAGTAGAATGTATATTGTTGTATAGAAATATTGAGGAGGCTTTGATTTCAGTGAGGCTTTTATGTATGCCTTTGTCATTGACCTGTGTTATTGGTTTAATTTTAAATCTTTTAGAAGATTTTGTTTGAAGAAGCAAATATCTATAAACATTCCTTTTTATTTTACTCTATTTTACTGGTCTTGAATAATATATATATAGCCTGTTGTAAATAGTTGAGACTGACGAGAATCCTCTTCTTGTGTTTCTTTAGCTCCTTGCATATTTTCCAAAGGTATGAAAGAGGCTATTAGAGGCTGTACTTGCATCCACTGTTTCTTCAACACTGGTATTTCTTATCCTTCTTTCCCTTTAAGTAGGTTAATGATACTTAGATGGATTTTTTGCTTGGTAAATATTGGAGCTGTTACCATCCTTATTGCTAAGTGTTATGGTTTGGATTTCCAGCGTCAGCTTGATGTGCATATATGGTATTGTCATCTGTGATATTATACCAGGTTCAATGGGCCTGCTTATTCAGACGTAGCACTCTGGTCAGTTGATGTCATCTGCATATTATTAATAAGCATGTATGTTAGTTTATCCTATCCCTCCCTCATTCATGGTGGAAAAGGAAAATTTTAGTGCCAATGAGATGGGTCACTCCTATGATAAGGTTGATGTGACCATTATATCATTAAAAATTTAGCATGAGAGGTAGATGATGTGATCATGCTGTTATGGGAAAATTTGGCTGTGGCCCACAGTGACATGAACTTGCCATCACAAGAATTTTTGCTGGAGTCAGGGGTGACGGAAATGACTCGCCCCAAGTGCACAAAGCTCTTGGGGGGTGATTAGACTCATTTGGCATTTAGGAAGGGTTTTTTTTTTTTTTTTTCATTACTTCCAATGACAAGCAAGTGCAGAATGTACTGTCTGTGAACCACGATTGGAAGAGCGCCATCTCCAGGATTGAGAAACCTGAATATTATTATTTTTTTAATGTTACATATTGTTACTTTTGCACAGAGTTATGCACTACCTAGAGAGATGGTATGGAGTCTGTGCAAGGAAAACAGTCTATTACCATCTGGATAAAGCATATCCAATGACAAATATAGACATTGGAAAATGGCAAAAAAGAAAAAATGCCTGTGCAGAAAAAGAGAAAATAACATTGTAAAGGGGAGGCATGGAGTCTTGTCACCACGCAATTGTTCATGTGCATGCAGCCAGCCTACAAGCCACACATCCATCAGTGGCCACTAAAGTAAGCCTAATGCCTGTATTTTGAGCCATGTGATGGCAGGGAAACATCTGGATCCATTGGGTTAAATTTCACAAGCTGTAGATGCTCGTGTTGATGTGCATATCTCAACTGACTGAAATGTATCCTCAGAATACTGACATGATGCCCACTAGAGTAGAAAGTAGATGGGGGTTGCTTGCTCTGATGCAACAATTACTATTATCATTATGATGTTTTTAAATATATATATTCATTGTGATTGTAATAACCTATTTATTGAAATTCTTATTACTTTTTTTAGGGGAATGACTCAGTGCAGGTAATACAAGATAGAAAAGAAATTGTGTACGATGAGATTTTGAATGAATTTCTGCAGCTAAACATGCAACTTTCCTTGTAGATTGAATGATAATAGTATAATGTAATGTTACGTACCATAATATCTTTTTTTTGCTCTCTAGGTTTATTTTTTATTTTATTTTTTTTTTATTTATTTATTTTATTTTATTTTTTTTATCACATTTATATAAACTATTTTTTTAAATATAAAAACACTTTCTGCATTTGTCTGTTATTGTCTTTGGAACAACAGATAATTTTATTCTTCATATGCATGAATCATAATTGTTTTTGTTTGAAAAAAAGATAATACAAATATATAACATGCACTTTGTTTTAGTAATAAGGGCAGATATGAGTCAAAGCTTAAGAGTCAGATATTGTGGCTAAAAATGTGTTCAGAGCATAGTATTGATTTTTAGACATCAATTAAATATTTTGCATGTATTGTATTTTTTGTGTGTAACACTTTTTAGAAATCTCCAAGTAACATAATCTCCAATTAATATTGGTTTAAAATACCATTTTCTTAATGTTTAGATATGTAAATGCTCTCATTTATCTCTTTTTCTTATTTCATGAAAGAATTAAAGATAATTTTAATCTAAAATAAATAATACTCCCATGACCCTTCCTGTAAAGCTAATTTACATAATTTTTATATATAGTTAACCCTAATGTTGCTTAGATGGCAAGAATACATGCCATGTCTGTTATGTCATTTTGTTTACTGATTGTCTTTACACTTAGATGGCTGCACAAGTGCTTAACCTGTTTTATACGGTGCCACCAACGCCAGCATCACGAAGCGCCAATTGAACATACAGTGACGCCAGCATTGGCGTCTTAATTCCATTTGATTTTAGTTGTTGCAGAGTGATCACGTATTCAGCACTAGATCTATTTTTTGAATCTGTATTCTGTGTGTGTTTGGGGGGGTGAAAGCGAGAGAGAGAGAGGCAGATACTGTATTAGATAAAGAGAAATTCAGTACAACACAAATAAATTTACTGCTCACTGGTGAGAGACCCATACACAAGCAACGTGCACTTCTGAAACCAAGAGATAGAACGGGTTAATCATCAAGGAGTCAGTTACTAGTACTACGTAGCTAAACTTTTACCCTTTCTCTTGATATTTGGAAACATGTATTTCTTATTGCTATTAGTATTGTTACTAACCTAATAATCTTACCCCCCTATCCCTTGTCTGTTATTTTCCTGGAGGGCTTACGAGACAGAGCCTGGGACCCAATGCTGGGGTTTACCCCTACCTTGGGCCTTAGCCCTCGCTACTCAACTAATTTTGATTGGTCTTTTCTTCTGCCCTTTCCATTTCCTTCTCTTCTCCAACCCCTTATACTATCCGCTTCATAAGGTGAGAGCCATGTTGAGAGGCTGAAAAGGCTGACTTTGTGACTGTCATAAATGACCTGGGAGAGCCATAGGCACAGGATTCCCATCATCCCATCTTGCCACACTTCCATCAGCAGGGGTGGACTGTTTCTCTTCCCAAAATACTCCAGGCTTACCATGACCAGTAATAAAGATTTTGTACCCCTTTTAGAGGAAATGAGCCTTACTCCTTTGTCAACCAGCCCCAGTGACTTCCAGCTTCCTCACCCCAGGCTCTCCTTTGACCATGACTTTGAATACTGCTATTACTACCTTCTCCTCATTTATCTACTAACACCTCAGCCTTGACCAAATTATCCACCCAGGTCATTACATGACCTCCAGAAAACATTCCTCCTCCCTCAACATCTTATACTTCATCTCCACCCCAACAGCTTTCTTCATCTCCAACCACTTCTCCCTCATTGCTACTCTTCAGCCTTATTGTCCACCTCTCCATAGTACTACCTCTCTTAGTACTTCCCTCACCTCTACAAACCGACTGCTACCTCTTTGCCCTTTTCAATACCATACTATCCTGAACTGTGCTATGACTTTTGACATGTAGCAGATTTAATAATGAACTAACCTCCCTCTTTACAGGTCTCACTACTACACCTTTCTATAGTGCTATATGACCTTTAGTGTCTAGCACATTTATTTTGTTTTGCAACCATTATTCATTAACTGTTATAATCATGATATGATCAACAACAGTAACAACACTGGTATTAATAGCATAAGAAAAATATTTTTCCCAAAAACTCCATGAGAGGAGAAATCAGCTTGAGGACATGTAGTCTTATTAGTTAGCTCCTTGGTGGCTGAACACTTGTGGAGCCATCAATATGGAAACAAAACTCAAAAGAAAAAGTACACAATTTGATTACTCGACACCATAGGATTAAAAAGGAAAGGTTATTTTTTTCCATAAGGTGTCATCTTTGCTGAAAATTTCTCACAAAAAGATACAAATATTCACTTAGCTGAAATAGCATGCATTGTTCATAAAATACTGTTGGCATGATGGGTAAGTAGGGCCAGAATTCCAGCACAGATTATATAGCAACATTTGAGGAGGTATAGGAAGGAACATCGTCTGCACTTTTGCCATCTGTCCACTTGCTGTGCTTGTGTGTAAGGGTTAGGTCACTTTTTGACCTTTTTTGATTTTATTTATTTATTTATTCTACTTTTTATTGATTGTTTTTTGACAATTAGATGTCTTACTTTATTAATACATTTGGAGTGGATGTCATTTGTTATTTATTTGCAGTATATCTATGATTTAATGTTACATGTCCAGGCTGTCAATGCTTGATTTTGTATTAGTGAGAATAGCTAATTAGTTTTTACCTTCATTATATAAACTGAATACTGATATTTAATATTAATGGCTGCCACTTGGGATATATAATGCTGAACAGGTGTGAGGAACATCTTTATCCCATTTTTGTCCTGTAATTTATTTTAATTTGGCCATTTTCTGTATATGGTTTCATCTTCACTAACATTCTGGGATGCACATCCATTACCTGCAATTCATCTAATTCCTCGAAGAATTACTTGTCCATTCACTATGAGGCATTGAATTGTTTTGTATTCAGTTGTTTTGTATATTGCATTTTGAAGAAGATACCCAGAGATGTTTAGTAAGCCAAGTTAATGTTGCTTATGTGTTAATATTTGCATGTTACAATTTGTGTGCATTGGCCAGGTTTTATAATATTGCTAGTTTATGACAATGTTGTTTGCATATTTTGGTTACTTTCATTAATGTAGTTGGGCCTCATATTCAAGTGCATTATAAAAGAGAATGCACTTAGCATATTACTCATTATTTTTTTAGATATTGGTTGCAGTCAGTACCCTCTTAACAAGTGCCTGAAAATATAATTGGTGCCTCCTGTAAAAATTTATAACAGTATCATTTAAGGTCCTTAAATTGTTTGGTCTCTTGGCCTCAACATATAGAAGACATTTACCAATAATTTTAAACTTACATATATATATGTATGTATGTATGTATGCTTCATTACATATTCTTCCCACACTTATGTTAGAGAAAGGAATTTTCTGTCAGCTCTAACAGTGGAATATCAATTATTTTATCCATGTTATTTTACAGTATTGTCAGTTTCCCATTAAAACCATATCCTTCAGAGTAGTGTTCCTGTTAGGCATTATCAATATGAAAGGCCTGTTTCTTTATGTAAGTTGAGAAATGATAAATAAATAAAATGTATCAGGGTTATTATGGCAGTGCATCCACAATACACAGATTGTAAATTATAATGTATATAGATATACTAATGTAAATGATGAATGGCTATTGGAAGTTTGTCAGTGCAGCCAAGAATGTACATACTGTAAATATGGTAGTGTTATACAAATATATTGTGTATACACATGCTGACATATTAATATCCTTCTAGAAATTTAAACTTGCAGAGCATGATAATTTATCCTTTATACTATTAACCCATTGGATCCAGGTGGTGGGATAAAATTTTGGCTGGCAGATAAAAGGAAGGTCTTGTCATGGAAAAATCTGGCTAGGTGGTAAAGGATGGGGCACTTGAAATGCAAACTCTCCACCATCCCACAAGGGTGGAGTGTACCGTCTGTGAGCCATGCCTGGGAAAGAGTCGGTCATGTCCAGTTAGGATACAATGTCACAAACAGGAACCTATTCTTGTCTGTTGTTGTTGCAGGTTATGGAAAATTGAATACAAAAATATTTTTCAAATAATACAATAACACTTGGTTATTTATTGTTACTGCACAGATCATAAACTACCAGGAGAGATAATATGGTGTCTGTAATGCTGTACCATCTTAATCGAGCATAACATCTGGGAGAGTCTCCACTCGAGTAAGCCTAAAGTCTCGAGGCATCTGGATTCAAAGGGTTCGTATTACTGTAATTGATATTTGTTTATTGTAAAAAACAAACCAGGTGCACTCTTTAGCTCATAAAATAATAAGATAGCAGTGGCAACTGTGCCAGGATTTTTAGATATATAAATACATATACATACACATGTATGCATATATGTATTTATATATACACATGTATTTAGTGAGAGTGATAGGGAGGGAGAGACGGAGGGGGGGGAAGAGTGTTAGAGTAAGAGAAATTTGTGTACCATAACATATATATACAAACAAGAACTGGTATCCGCAAACCACCAATATGATAGGAAATTATTTCCAAATAGCAAACATATTACTGCCATTTGACAAGTGTTTGATTTGAGGCAGTTTAAGCTGCTTAACCCTTTGGATCTGGTTGCATCACAGAAATTATGGAGCTGAAAACCCGGGCAATGGGTTGTGTGATTGGCCTATATCCCAGGCGTGCAGCACATAGGCCAGGCACGCACGAACACCCATGAGTGGTGAAGAGACTCTGTGCCTAACTTTTGAAAAGTTATATTGAGTAACCTTTTTCAGCTTTAATGCCAGTTTCCATATTTGTCTTTTGATTTGCTTTATCCAGATAGTAATTAATTATTTTCCTTGCACAGATTTCATTTCATCTCTCTTTATAGTAAATAACTCAGTGCAAGAATAAAAAATATGGAACATTTGGTTAATTATGTCATATATCTCAATTTTTCGTAATTTTTAATTTTACATAATACAACCTGCATCACTGGTCACAGCGGCCAAGAATACAGTGTGCAGGATGGATATAGTTTCCTCCCTGGAGCCAATGCTTATCTAGTCACTGCTTATGCACGTTACATTCCACATTTGTTTATCTATGGGAATAATGCTAAAGCCCCCTTCTAAGCGCCAAATGAGTCAAATCACACTACAAGAGGTTTGTGCACTCGTTGCGAGTCTTTTCCATCACCCTGGCCTTCAATCATGAGGGTAGTTCGCATCACCCAGGCAGCAGCCAATTTGTCCGGTTGACGGCATGTTTATGCCATCCAGGCAGCAGCTCGAATTTTTCCATTACGTGACCACCACATCATCCCGGTCCAAGGGGTTAAGACTTGGGGGTAGATTATAATTGAAGGTAAATTTGAAGAGGAGACAGCTGACTGGACTGAAAACAAGCCATGTATGGGACTGTCCCACTAGATGAAGAGAACCCTTCTATTGTTCAGGTTACAATATAAAGATACTAAATCACTTACAAATTTATTTTGGATTGTACAAAAACAATACGCAGCAATCTTAAAACAAAAAAGTTATTGATATTGCTAAAAAATAACTTCTATCACACAAAATGCGGAAAATGTTTTAAAAAATGCAAACTCAATGGCATATACCACCTCATAAATGCCTTTTTCACATATACTAACTTTACATTAAGGCAGTCGTTACTGGTGATAAAGCATTATCCAAATGAGCTTCACTTTCAAAACAAATCCTTTGACACACCTGAAATATCACAGTGCTTGTAATGTTAGTACTCAAATCCCTAACACAGTATTGTTTACGGAAACGTACCATTTCTCATGGCAAGTGTAGTCTTTTTTTGTTGTTGTAGAGGTAAAACTGGACGGTTGTGTTTGTTTACCAATGTAACATTTAAACTAATACACAAGAGTGGTGCAGAAAATGAAAGCCCTAATGAAGAAATTAATTAAAGTAAAATATGTAAACATTGAAATTGTCTGACCAGCTATGCAGTGTAATCAGAGGCAAAATTAAGACACTGAAGAAATCTCTTTCCATATGAAAGACTTCCTATCTTCCAATAAGTGTCATCTTCCTTGCTATGATTTCCGTGAAAACTGTGACAGTGTCTGAGACGAGGTCATCAAGGATTTCACTTGCAACTTGTACTTTCACTGATGCTTCATCCTCATCATATTGTGTCCAGCTAGATTCCTCTGCTTGGAGCTCCCGTACCAAAACCTAGAAAATAAAGATGTATTTTTTTTCTCTCCTTTTCTTTTTTCTCTTACTTATTCAAACAGGCTGTATGGAGGATAAACATATGATGAAGATACAGTAAATGATTAATAATGAAAAATAATGCAATATTTATTATGAGACTATGATGGAAAAGGATCGACAAGGTCAGGAGCAGTTATACTATGCTTGTAGATCTAGAGAATGCTTCTCATAGAATGCTAAGAGAGGAGTTACGAACAGTATGAGGAACTTGGGAGTGACACAGAAGTACATAGGTCAGCTCTGATGGATAGGTTGACAGATGAGATCAGGCAGGAGTCTTAATAGAGCAGGAGTCTTAATAGAATGTGATGTTTGCAGATAGAGTGATTTGTAATGAGAGATAGCAGCAAGTTAATTTTGTAGCTTCCCGGATTTTTTTAATTTTGGCTACAAGATGTACCCCGGCGCGGGTGGGTTAAGAAAAGCCTCTAGAGGTGGATACATGAACTGGACAGAAGAGGAATGGAAGTCAGCAGGAGCTAGAAAACGTATATTTATAAGGAAGAGAGAGGGACAGAGGCAGAATGGTGCCAGTTAAGGTGGACGAGTCTTGATATTTGGGGTCCAGGCTTCAAAGCAATTTAAAGGGTGCTAGAGCACTGAAGAAGAGAATGCAGGAAGGGAGAAGTGGGTGAAGAAGAATGGCTAGTGTGATTTGTGATAAAAAGGCATCTGTAAGACCAAAAGGGAATGTTCACAAGACTGTAGTAAGACAAGCTGTGCTGAATAGCTTAGGAGCTGAAACTGTTTCAATTTTTGTTAACCCATTTACGACAGGTGTCCTACATATAAACACCAGAAAAAAAACATTGCTGGGCATCCTGCTGGTGACGCTGGATCAGAGCATGTGCTCCGATTCCATCACGGGCCACAGCCAGCGCATGGCCAGATTCCGGGCCAGCCCCGCATGCCAAATTTGAAGCCACCCGGAAACTATTATTTTCAGCTTCAAAATATATCCACATTAGTTGGCTAAAAGTGACTAGGACTGACAAGATTCAAAATTATTATATTAGAGGAACAGCACAAGTAAAATAGATTGTAGAGAATGTGAGAGGTGAGTCTCAATAGTTTGTACATGTAAAGAGGATTGATGCAGTGTTTGTTGGGAAAAGGACACAGAGGATGGAACTGTCAAGCAGAAAAGGAATGCCAAAGATAAGTTTATGGGTGAGATGAAGAAAGACATGCTGGAAATTAGTGTAACGGAAAAAGATACAGAGGACAGGGTGACAAGGACACAAGACAACCCTCTATGGTCATCCCTGATGTAAGCACTAAAAATAATAATAAAAAAGAGAAAAGAAAAGAAAAGAAACAAAATAATAATAATGATAATAATAATAATGATAATGATAATGGTAAAAATAACACAAACAACAACAATAATAAAATAATGACACAGTAATATTAATCACACAAGCAAGGGACCAAAGATTAATGTATACTATGTGAAGCTGCCTCAACAAACAAGAATTACCACACCGAATTCTCAACTACAAAATGCCAGCTCTGGCAAGAAATAAAAGCAAGACATTCAAATGCAAGCACTATTCATTAAGTCACATCAAAAGAAAAGAATCTCCCATAATCTTTTCTTATACACAAGCTTTGTTGCAACATTTCTTGCAGTTGGTCGATAGAAACCAACACCAACTAATAAGTATGCACATATTTACATATAAATACATAAAAATAGATGAGACAGGCAGACCACAACATTCATTCCATTCAAAAACAAATAATCTAAATTTTTCCATAGGACTCTATTCCATTAGTGCATGGTATTCTCCCTCTTTTTTAAACTCTACTCCAAAGAAATTAATACTTTAAGTTACATGTAAAAAATACTATTCCTCACATGGTAAATACTGAAATCACTATATATTCAAGACATATTCAGTTGCAAAGGTTCAACATACACTACTTTTAAGCCTAACATTGAGCAATTCATGACAAATGCGCCAAGGATGCTTCCGAGAAACTGAGATTAAATTGTGAAGCAACAAACAATGTCTTTCTGCAAACTGAACCATTTAAACATTTGTTATTCCAAAGCCTAAAATACATGTTTCAAAGAAGCAAACAAGAAATAAGTCTTGAAAATAATTCAAAGATAGTAAAGAAAATCAACATCTAAATTTGATAACTATATCATGAAATCACTGACTTTCAATGGGTAGAAGTCAGTAATTGAGAGAGAGAGAGAAAAAAAAAAAAAAAAAAAAAAAAAAAAAAAAAAAAGCTGTATGTCTACAAAGGCCTTTTTACCTATCCATACAATTCATCAGCTGTCAACATATGAACAAGTGCAATTTGAAAATTGTATGTAATTGAATGTAAGAAGAAACATGTATTCCTAGTTATGGCTCATTTGTCACTGCCTTCTACCATTAAAGAGGGTATACAAAAAATACAATATACACATCCATTAAAAAACATCTCGGAAGCAAAAAAATCAAACAAAAAAAGCATGTAAAACTGCCATGTAAAATAATAGGGCCACTTAGAAGGACCTTTCAAAAGGATTTTCTCATTCCAGGTCTTCGATTTTTAAGACAAAAATATAAATACGGTCTCACCTAGGTTACTGTGCAGGTATCAAGTTCAAAATCATCAAAGCTATAGAAAGATGAGCAAACATTTGAAAGATAACAAAGAGACCTTGAAATCTGGTAAACACAGCATTCCATGTATCTTAAAATATAGACGTACACTATATTTCCTGGAAAGTATGCAAAAGGGGGAGAGATGCAGATGCTGAATAAAATTTCTTAAAAATATTATACGCCAACTTCTTTCTTCACATATAATTACTAATGCTCAGAGCTAAACATCTTTCATTAAAGGTCCAGAAAATTATATAAAGTGTCTTCTTTTATACACTATTCTGTGGGACTGCATACAATGTGAATATAAAAAATATATATATGTGTACAAAGTCCTCCTAGATTCTACCAATTATGTGCATTAAATAACACTACATCCATTTTAATTACTGTTTCTTAGAATCACCTTAAGATGTTGCTCATTTTTCTAGCAGTACTTAAGTGTCCAAGTAATCATCTTATAATTATACGTATTTACATACCAATTATAATGCTTTAGACTGCTTTAAGGGAGTATGACTACATCCATGTAACCATAATCCCACTCAAAATAAAACCCATCACAAAACAAACAAGAAAAGAAAGTCACAAAACAAACAAGAAAAGAAAGTCATAAAACAAACAAACTACCTCTATATCAAAATGCAAAAAATATGTGTTCTCAGGACATTACCTTGTACACATCAA
>NW_020870680.1:105371-125371 GCF_003789085.1 Penaeus vannamei | reverse complement strand
CTAAGAAAGTTCTCCTGATGCGGTAAGTAAGATGCTAATACTTATGTAGCAATTACTTCTATAATCTACAAAAACAACTAAAGTCTCTCTCATACAGGTATTATTCATAACTGACACAAAGATAAGTATCCTAATAGCACCAGACAATTACAGCAGGAGTATTAGTAAACAATGTGTAACATTCTACACAGGAATTAATCTCTAGCTTACCGGGTCAATTGCAAAGTTATCACCTTCCATTTCCTTTGTTGCAGATTGGAAAAGAATCACACATTTCTTATGAGCTTAACTAAGTGCTTTCAATCCTTTTTTTCTTAACAACTTTTATACCATATCTATATACAAAACATAATATTTTCTACACAAAACATATGATACCAAGACTAATAATGATCTACCACAGAATACTTCCTAATGGTACACATCTAAGAGGGCAACAAACCTGACAAACATTACATATGCAATATGCTTACCAACAAATCATCTCAACATCGAACTAAGAACGCAACATGTGAAGAGTAAAACCTCAAGGCCTTCACACACAAACTTAAACTGAGCAATCCAACAAAACGAAAAAGCGTTAACCACAAAGGACTAAAATCTTTCCAGTGACTTACCATATCCAGGTTATTGCCTTGGCCCTTGCTGGGACTGTGTGTTGGAGACATCATATCTTCCTGTTCTTGCTGTGGAGTTTTATCAAATGGTGTAGACTTTTCAGGCAATCTGTTATCCA
This sequence comes from Penaeus vannamei, assembly GCF_003789085.1. Lineage (NCBI taxonomy): Eukaryota > Metazoa > Arthropoda > Malacostraca > Decapoda > Penaeidae > Penaeus > Penaeus vannamei. The sequence continues at coordinate 124,635 of NW_020870680.1, read as the reverse complement.
AGCCGACACTAACTTTGGTTGGCGAGGCTGCAAAATATGGGAATAAAATGAGCCATTCTTCTTTTTTATGGATAGTCACTATATGCAGTAAAAAAGAATAAACATCTATAAATACAAAATCTTAAAGAAGATTTACAAGTCTTCTCTTAGTCTGAGAAGGTAAACAATAACTTTGCATTTACAACTTCCCATATGATAGAAGTCCTAACAATAATTATAGTACACATAAAATGTGTCTTCTTAATAATCCTTATTTATCCTTTATATCAATCCAAATGATTAAAGAACTGCATTGTTTCATAATACATATATATATACATATATCTTTTACACAATTAATAAAAATTCAACAATTTCCTGTCCAGAATACTTAACACCAACTAAGAAGAAAAAAATTCAATTTAAACTCCAAAATTCTCTTTGATTCCCTTGTTCTTTCAATAAATAAGGCCCCGTATTGCTTTTTCCATTCTCTTGTGCCTAAAAGTAAATTTCTTTGCTTTGCATGTTTTACCTCTGAGCTTCTCCTAATCATACTGATTGCATAAACGATATACTGATTCTGTAATCCTCTATGAAATGCTGAAATGCAGCACAGCAATTCAATATTTAGAAATATTAATTTTCAATTTAGTCTTCACATAATTTTTTTCTTATTAATGTGTGAAGGAGAGACATAATTTACAAAGACAATGCATCCAACTACAAGTGATTCAGTAACATCTGCTGTGAGTGTAGCCCACTAGACCTGTGAAAAGAAACGAGCTGAAAGTGCAGTACTCTACAGCATCTTCTGCAAATGCTAGCAGATGACAGTGGTTATGGTGGTGGTGGCTTTGACAGTTCCAGTGATCACAGCAAGCAATCAACCAGTCATTCATATCTTTTTGTCTCTAACCTTGTTAACACTGCTACTGTATCTGCCTCAGTCACCTTCATTTTCAGTATCTTCACCACCACAACCACCACTGTCAATGCTTCTTTCTGCACCATCTCCTAACAAGAGCACAGTTTAAGAATATACCGAGTTGATCATGAAGGGATGAATCCTAAGCACTGAACACTGCACCATTTGCTCACACATATTTCTATTCCATTCTTTTACATTGATCCTCACCCATTTTCATTGTTCTTTCTTTTTATTAATACCATTAAAAGCCAAATGAAAAAAATAGATTTGTTTTAAAACAATGCTTTGGATATGAAGTCAAAGCAAAATATCTATTGCTATCAATATGAACCCTGACAAAAGATCATATGAATATAAAAGGTTACATTGCAGCTCTATGAAAAATTTCTTTTTACATGGAAAGCATAATAACTTTTCATCTTGGAACACTCACCTGGTGTAGAAGACGCTGGAGAAAGGACATCAGGGCTTAAATCAAATGTTAACTGAGGAGTTAACACCAGTTCATTTTGCCGAGGAGAGGTCACAGATGGAGAGCGAGGAGATGTGTTGCCTTCTGCAATCAAGTCACTCACTCGTTTCAGGATCTGAGACTTGCTACTGGATACAGAGGAGGTGGGAGGATCTTCTGGGTGAATTGCGGGGGATGCATTATTCTTGCTTTCATCGTCCAGGTGAGAGGACTGCACTTCTGTTTTAGTCTTGGGGAGAATTCCTTCACCTACAAAACTTACTGAAGGGTCCTCTCTTGGAACTTGAACATCAGAAATGTCTGAACCTGTGTTTCTTTCTTTCAGAATGGAAGTGAAGAGTTGAGAGGTTTCCTTCATCATAGAAGCTAACAGATTATTTGAAATGTCATCAACCAGTCGCTGAGTCCTTAGGGAATGGGCCTGACCATCATCCTCTTCCACTGGATGTACATCCTCTACAGAATCAATCTTTTGAGAAACCTTTGATAAATCTTCATTAACCTTCTCTGAAGAAGCATCTTTGCTGGGGGAAATGAAATCCAGTGACTGAGGGCCAGAATGATCCTCCTCTTGCTTCTTGTCTGCATACTGGAGAGCAAATGCATCATCTCTTGAATCAGCAATATGACCACTTGCCTCACCCCCACTTTCTTCATATTGTTCTTCTACTATTTCCTCACCAATACTGCCTTCTAAGCTCGTATCTTTATCTTGTTCTGATGAGTCGTAACCTTCCTGAGATCCCAAGTCTGGGGTTGGTATGAAAATCTCTAATTTTTTCTCAGTTTCAGCTAAAACATTTGGTAATTGACTATCAACATGTTCTTTTTTCTCTGATTTGCATTCTTGTTGATCACATTCCACATCAATTTGGTCTTCTTCCTCTTGCTTACTATGGTCTATCTTGTTCAAGTCTATTACTCTGCTCTCATCTTTACTTTTGTCCTGTTCATGCTGTGATGCTAAACCACTAATTTCACTTAAAATACTGTCTTCCTCATCATCCTTTGGCCCTGAATCTTGTTTCTTGGGACTCTGTACAATGGTTTCGGTGCTGGAGGCCTGAGATGGAGTATGATCTGTGTCTTGGCTGGAGTCATGAGATAAAGATTTGTGTGGGGAAGGAGAAGCATTTTCATTGGAATGTTCAGTTGTGGTTGTCTCTTCATCAAAACTATAATCCTCGGAGATAGATGATGTTCGTGAAACCCTAGATGTTTCAGCATCTTCAAGGGCACACTGTTGAGCTTGTGCTGTTGGATCCAGTACATCAGGTGTTTTCTCTGGCTGCTTCTCAATTATCTCATTTTGTACTGGTGTGTGAATGCTTTCTGGCAATAAGCTCTTTGCTTGGGACTTCTGTGATTCTAACTCTCTAGGTGATACTGAGCTAGATGTCTTGATAATTTCTTCTTTTGACTTTGAGGAGGACTTTTCAGACTGTTCAGACTTGGCACCCTCTGAGAGAATAGAGGTTTCAGAGATATCTGATCTATCAGGACTGGTTAAAATAGATTCTGACTGCCTTGACTTCTTGGTCTCGGCGACTTGTGGTTTTTTAATAAGAGGCCTGACCATGGATGCTTGCTGAAGCTCTTTTGATTCCTTTTCAAGTTCCATGCGAGCTTGCTGGATATAAGAATCATAAGCTGAGATCTGCTGCCTCAGAGCATGTTCCTGAGAAGCAAGACGTTCCCTCCTCAGCCTGCGCTTCTCCCTCCGCAAGCGGTCAGCTTCTGCTCGTCTGGAGGCCAGTTGTTCCTTGAGAGCCAAAAGCTTTCCCTCCCCATCAGAAATATCTGAAGCAGTTTCTGTTTGTGAAAGAGTGAATGAGTCATCTGATTCACTTGAGTAGCGTCGGTGGTGCCTGTGGGGTGAGCGTGGCGACAGTGGTACCCTAATAGGAAGGGGCAAAGCCTTAGCAGATGAAAGTTTTTGACTGGAAGACCTTCCTTCCCCTGACTTGTTTTCGCTTGCATGGTTGGACTCATTTCCTGATCGTGAGGAGACAGATGCTGCTTGGCTTTTCGTTTCTCTGGACACCTCCTCTGAAACAGCAGTGTCTGTTCTACTACGTGTCGGTATCTCTGAAACTATTGAGCTAGTTTTTATGGTGCTCTGACCCTCTGCAGATTTGGAAGTTTTCTCATTTCCTTCAGATTTTACAGAACTAGGTCTGTCTGTGCTTTTGGAATTACCATCACTCACTAGTGTTCTAATGCTACTTGTTTTATCACTGGATCTAGAAGTTTTTGTATCGACTGAAGACTGGGGTGTTGATTTGCTTTCTTTAGATTTTGAGTACTTTGCAGATGACACATTTTCCATATCTTCACTCACATGTGAGGACTGAATCTCACTTGCTATGGTTCGAGCAGATGAACTTCGAGCACTACCTGCTAATCTTGCACTAACAATTTCTTCACTCGATGGTAATTTCTTAGCACCAGATAATTCTTGGGGAATAGAGGACTTACTCCTCAAACTGAGCCCATCATGCTCTGACACAGAAGAAGCGGCATCACTATGACACACAGATTCTGTTCCTCCTTCCTCAGGCACTGAACTCTGACTGTCATGGGCAGACGCATCTACACTCTCTTCAGGGACAGAGCTCCCAGTTGATGACACACTGTCCTGAACCAGTGTGGCCAGAGGAGAGGAGGAAGTTGGACTCTTCTCTCTCTTATCCCTTGGCCTTCTGCTTCCAATTTCACCCTTTCTTTTCACTTTGCCTGGGTCCTTGTCCTGGCTCTTCAGTCTGAATATCTCCTTTTCTTCCTGGAGCAGCTGTTGGTGCAATAGTTCTACCTCAGTTGCCCGCCGCTTTTCTTGCAAGCGCATCGAACTTATTCTCTTGCGTTCTTCTGAGTGTGAACGCCGCTTCTCTCTCCCTCCTCCATCTGAGGGACTGCTGGACCCTGCATCCTTGCCCTTTAGGGACAAATGCAATGATATATCATCCTGACTCTCACTTGATGAAGATATGTTGATCTCCATCATTCTGGGAGTCAAACGAGGTGAAGTTGGATTTGGTGACTGACCTCGGGAGGTAGTCACACATCCTCTGGCACCAACTGCTGCTGCACCATTTGTGGTAGCAAGGAGATGATAATGTTGCAAAAGTAATAATCTCCTTTGTTGTGCAGCTAGGTTCTGTGTCTCAATCAAGCGCCGCAGATGTGCCCTTTGCTCCCGAAGCTGTAGCAAGACAGCTCGTTGCTTTTTCCGTAGCCCTGGACCTCCCTCAGATTGCAAGGCAGCTAATTTCCATCTTGCTTCTTCTATTAGGGATTGTTCCTGTGATTAAAACAAAATAATAAAAGAATGTTAAGTGAGTCACAATTTTTGAATTATGAAACAAATTACAAGAACTGGCATGTTTGGGGGGGGGGGGGGTGCATGTGTTGCATGTATGGTGAGTGTGTTGCGTATGTGTTGCGTGTATGGTGCGTGTGTGGTGCGTGTGGTGTGGTGTGGTGGTGGTGTGGTATGGTGTGTGTGTGTGGCGTGCGTGTGTGTGTGTGGTGGCGTGTGTGTGTGTGTGTGTGTGTGTGGCGCGTGTGTGTGTGGGCGTGTGTGTGTGTGGGGTGGTGTGTGGGGTGCGGTGTGTGGGGTGCGGTGTGTGGGGTGGTGTGGTGTGGGTGTGGTGTGTGGGGTGTGTGTGTGTGGTGTGTGTGGGGTGGTGTGTGTGGGGTGGTGTGTGTGGGGTAGGGTGTGTGGGGTGGGGTGAGTGGGATGGGGTGAGTGTGGCTGTGGGGTGGGGGGTGGGGTGTGGGGTGTGGGGTGTGGCGTGGGGTGTTGTGTGTGGCGTGTGTGTGTGTGGCAAGTGTGTGTGTATGTGTGTAAGTGTGTATGTGTGTGTGTGTGTGTGTGTATGTATGTATGTATGTATGTATGTATGTATGTATGTATGTATGTATGTATGTATGTATGTATGTATGTATGTATGTATGTATGTATGTATGTATGTATGTGTGTGTGTGTGTGTGTGTGTGTGTGTGTGTGTGTGTGTGTGTGTGTGTGTGTGTGTGTGTGTGTGTGTGTGTGATGTAAGATGGCAAAGAAAGGATAGTTCATGATAATAATACTATCATAAGTAAGAGAATGTGAAGATCATATACATAGATCATTATAATATATATAAAAAAAGGAAGACTGGAGTAATTAGAGATCACAAAAGACAAACAATCTTACTTGTAATTTTAGAAGTGCCTTTTGGTGCTGGTGCCGTAGTTCTTCCTCTTTCTGCATCGACTCCATCATGTTTAGTGTCATTCCTAGTGCACTACTGCTCCCTCCAGTCAACATCCCACTGGGTAATCCACCACCAGCTGTGTAGTCCATCTGGTCCATGGCTGTCAGAATGTTTGCCGAGGTGACAACAATTGACAAGTCTCCATTGTAATCTCTTACTCTCTTGCTCTGAGAAGGAATGGCTGATGATGAAGATGATGAGCCGTCACTGCCAGATTCCACCTCAAATGATTCTGAATAGACATCAGACTTTTCCTTTGACTCATTCTGAACTGACTCTGTGCGTGACTTTGATGTGATGGAGGAAGATTTTGTCCTGGATGTCGATACCGATTCCTTGCTGTTCTTTGAGGATCTGATACTTTCCTGTATTTGGCTACTTTCACTTTTTGAAGGTTCCTTGCTATACACCTCCGACAATGATGTTGCAGTTTTTGATGGTAGTGATTCTCGCATGGTAGAAGAAACTAAACCACTGCTAACATTAGTACTTGTTCCAACAATATCTTCAATTAATTCCTGAGAACCACTTCCTGATCCAGGAGTTTCTTCTGTAATATGAGTAGATTGTCTATCTCCATAAGAGGACTGTACAGTTTCATCGTTTTTGGACATTCTAGTACTAATTAAGGCTTCCGACACCGATTCCATCTGAGTCAATCTGTTACTTTGCACATCACTTTCCACTTCTTCTATCACTGACCTATCTTGTGATGTAGTAGTACCTGCAAGGCCCTCCTCCTCTTGGACAGAGGTCTCAGATTGTGTTGTTTTTCTGTGGCCAACAGTTGGTATGCTCCTTTCTGTGCTAATTTCCTCTGACACAGATGATCTTCTGCTTGACTCAGTTGCTGACAAAACCTGTTCCTCTACTGAATATTTTGTACTTGCTGAGTGAATACTAGAGGGTAAATCTTCTGCCACAGAACTTTTAGACCTATCAGCACTTGCAACACTTATCCTTTCAGAAACTGAAGATGACTTACGACTCTTGCTAGAAGTTGATCGATTAGAAGAGTACTTCTCACTACGAGAAACTCTAGATCGTGACCTGTCACCAGAAGACCCTGTAAAAGTACTTGAATAATGATGAGAGTCCTTCATGGAAGATGAAACAGATCCCTGACTTAAAATAACAGCACTAGATTCTAATCCTGAACTGGCACCCCCTCTGGCGGGTCTTAGCCTCTCCCATTGAGAAATTGTTGCACCAACAGCAGCTACAGCAGCTGCAGCAATCACATCTGGCTGAGAACCTGCTGGCTGAGGAGGAGCCATATGAGTGGTACTTGACAAAATCTGTTCTGCTCGTGCACGCACTTCCCTTTCTAACTGAGTGAGACGATCTTTTGCCTCCTTCTCCATCCTCTCTACACTGAGCAGGGCCTCTTGATGCCGCTGTTGGTCTTCTCTAATTTTCCTGTCTTCCTCTGCTTTTCTTCTCTTGTCTTCTTCCTGTCTTTTCTTTTCTTCTTCTTTTTTCTTTTCCTCTTCTTTCTTTCTCTGTTCCTCTGCTAATCTCTCCTGATGTTCCAGAGCTAATGACTGTGAGTAAGCTATGGCTTCTTGGCTGCTTTTGGAAAGTATCCGGAACTGTTCTGCATCACGGAGCTGACTGAGAGCTTCACCTAATGTGTCTTGATACATAAGCTCTGCATTCAGCCTCAACCTCAAGCTGGCAGGGGCAAAGTGGGGTCCCTTGCCCAGTAACTGATGTGGAGCTTGTATATCGTCCTCACCCACAGAGGAATCTGGGGTTTCCTGAACCCCAGAAGACCCCAGTATTTCTCCTTCTTCAAGGTCTGAAGGGTAGGGTCTTTCACTTTCACTGGAAGACACTTTAGACTGTGTGTTAACAGCAACATATTGTGATTCTTCCTCTAAAGGGCCTTCCTCTATAGTTACTTCATGTTTTTCTGATCTATTCAACATAGATTTTAAAGCTTTTGATGTCTCAGCATTAACATACTTTACTGCTGGTGCTTTAGCCTTCACTGCCACAGCTCCATCAATTTCTGTACTCTTCACACTAGCATCTGCATTACTTAACAGCAAGGTCTTTTCACCTGTAAAGGTTTTCTTCAAGTCTACAAATGTATTTTTGTCTGGTTCTCTTATAAGTTTCTGGTTCTTTTGGTCTTTTGTTTTTTCTTTTCTCCTCTTCTCATGTTTCATTACATCAAGATTTGTCTGGGTTTCTTTTTCCTGTACATTATGAGTTTCTCTCTTATCAGCATCAGATATTGGTCCTTCTGTTAGTGTAGCATCCAACTCAGTTTTATCTAAACCTTCAATATTTTCCTTGTCGCTGTCATTATTCTCAATATTTCTCTGGGGGTGACGAGTGTGCTCTCCCTCTGCTGCCATGTGTCCTACAGTCTCTTGTTCCCTGCCTCTGCTGTCAATGAAGTTGTCAATATTTCCAGTCTCACTTAAAACAATGTATGGCTTGATCCACTCTGGTAAATCTGTTTTCTTAAAGATGTAGGGGGCATCTCTCCTGGGTATCATGCTCTTGTTTTCTAACTCCATTCTGATTTTCCTCCAGTCAACCTCGTTGCACTCCTCACTTGAAGACAACTCTCCTCTATTAGGCTGGTCTGTCTTTAAATTGTGTTTCTTAAAGAATTTATTTTGCACTGTGTTGATATGTTGTTTGCTGTTGCCTATTCTAATTGTCTGACTCACTTTTGCAGTTTTCTTTATAGGTCTTCCAAATTTTTTCCCCAATATTGCGCTTGTAACCTTTCGTACACAATAGCCCCTATAAACTGACTGAATACACAAAGCAGCTTTTTCCATCATGTTTCTCCTTCCATAAGAATGTGGCTCTGGTGCCCCTGGGACATTCTGAGGATTGTATCCTATGAACTGGAATGCTGATGAACCATTCGGGACCTCTTGCACCAACTGGCCCTTTGTTGATGGGATGTTATTTCCTGGCAAAGAAAGAAGAGTGTTCACCTTTGGTTGAGGGACTGAAGTGCCTGCATGAGGCCTGGCAATATTACCTCCTGACAGTTGTAATGTTGGTATCTCTGGTGGTAATAAATCAGGTATGTCTTCCTTTTCTGCTGCAGTTATTCTGGGTGATGGAGTCTGCTTGCGACTCTGCTGCTCCTGCCTCAATCTCTGATGAATCAACTGAGGTGTCAAAGATGCTTGAGTGTTTCTTTCTATGGGGTCATTTTGTTTAGTGTTAGTTGTCTGAGTAGGAATTTGATCCACCCTTCCTTGCACTCTTGAGGCATTCTGAGGAAGCATGGCAGTCATTCTTGCTATCAGTTCATCCACTGAGAGCGTCTGTATCTGGGAGTAAGAGAGAGATTCCCTAGGGGGAATTTCCTTCACTCCAGTTTTTGAGACTTTTGAGTGATGCAAAGGCACATTGTCTGGTTCTCCTTCCCTCTTCTGACCGGTATTTAACCGTAGATTTTCCTCTTCTTTTTCAATTCTACTTGTAAGTTTCTGTGCCATTTGACCTAGCGAGAGTACCCGCGGTTTTGGTCGCAAGTCAAAGCTTGAGGTACTAGATTGTGATTCACTGCTCTTCATCTCACTGTCTGAGGAACTTAAGGATACAGAGGATGACGAAGAGATGCTTTCAAGGGAAATACTGGAAGATCTGACCTGTCTCTCACACTCCTCAAGGGTTCTACTTACAATTTCACTTATGCTGTCACTATCACTCAAAGACACTGTTCTCTTTTTTCTTCTCTTTTTCCCCTCTTTCTTTGTCTTTTTGGTATGTGCAACTTTTGCACCTTCAATCTTTTCCCCACTAGGTTCACTAATTTTTTCAATTCTTCCCTTCTTAGCAGAACTTTCATCTTTAGATTTAGCATTCACTTGTGCTGGATCAATGGTATTTTGGACTCCTGGGTTAAGACTTGGGTTCTGGACAGTGTCATGGTGGCAATTACTTGGACAGCCCCACTGAGGATCCTCAATATGAGCATCACCCTGAAAAAATAAGGAACAAATCAATCATTGATGTACATTCCGAAGCAAATAAGAAAAAGGAAATGCTTGTACATCCACATAAGAGTATAAAATCAACAGGAAACAGAATCAGAAACAATTATATTTCTTTGAACCGTAAACATTTATAGTGAATATTCAAGCATGAAAGTATAAGCATATTAATCCAAGCATGAATAAATACTCTTTACAGCACCTTTGAATTAACATCTTGATTTTTCTCACGGTCAGGAACACTTTGCTTCTTGCCAGTCTGTGCTAATTCCTTAGTTTTCTGAGCCAGTTCCTTGAAATATGTGTAATACTTGTTATAGTATATAAATTCATACATATTACTTAAAGCAATTATTTTTCATGTAAATGAAGGTGATTTGCAAGATTCAATAGTAAAAAAAAGAAAAGAAAAGAAAGAAAAAATAAAAACTGTTACATCTGACATCATATATAAAAACTACTTGGGGAAGTATTCCCTTGAAATTTAGAGCAGCAGCTAATTCTCGAAGACTTACTTTTAATCTCTCCTCCTTTTTTATTTTTTCTAATTGCCTTTGGGTCTTCATTTCCTTCAAGTTTTTCAGCCTTTCTGATCGCTTGCTTTCCATATACTTTTGGATTTCCTCTTGCTTGTAACTGCGCACTCTCGGTGGGGTTTTGGGTGGGGCTGGTTCCCTCTCTGCTTCATCTTAAAAAAAAAAATAATAATAATAATAAAATAAAAATAAATAAATAAAAAATTAATAAATAATAAAGGCATTGTGGATTGTCAACTTTTGAAAAGTAGCAATCATTCTGTATATACTACTTTCTTTCTCTCTTTTTCTAGGGGTGCTTAAGGGCACTGGTTTCCAACATATATCAAATAAATTCAAAAGAGAAAAAAAATTAACATCAACCATTCCACCTAGCTGATTATATGGTTTCTCTAATTTTACTAATGAAAACTACCAACTTGAAATCAAAGTAAATAATGGTTTTTGCATTAATACTTGATACAACAAAGTACATCCCTAAAAATTAATTGTTTTTCCTTAAGTATCGTGCCTGATCTTACACAAACTTTTAACACATCATAATAAGCTACATGCATCATACTACAAGTTATAGTTAACTGTTATCACCTCATCATACCTTTCTGGCTAGTAAATCTTTGCCGTGATCTTGGTGGTTGCATTTCATCCCGGGAAGATGCTGAAAGATCTCTTTTGTACCTACTTTCTCTTGTGGATTCTCTCTCATGTTTCTCTTCTTCTCCTTTGTCTTTCTGGTCTTCATTCTGAGGTGCTTGTGGCAGGGGTCCATAACGCTCCCTAGCTAAACGTTCTCCAACTCGCCAGCTTCTGGTTGTTATAACTGGGGTAATACATTGACTAATTCAATACAATGAAGGCCGAAATGAGGGATTCTGGTGTATCCTTTACAACTTTCCAAAACAAAAAGTGTACAGATATGTATTTCTTGTACCTTAATATCAACCTGTTATTGCTATCTAAATTAGTTATAATAGTCAAAGAAAAACCCATCATACAAGAAATAATAATAACTGATAAATAAATAACTAAATCAAAATTAAATTTTAATAATAAAAAATAAATCCCTTACCACTTTCATCAATCTTTCCCCCAAACTTTCTCTTCATCTTTATGGCACTTCTCTCGGGGATCTCCTCCCTGCCTTCTGCGTGACTAGACTCATCATCCATGACCATGTGATGACTTTGATGCCCTCTGGCTGAGTCTTGAATTAGCAAGTCATCGGGAGTATTTGAGCATTGTGTCGGGGAGTGTTCTGATGGTCGGCCAGGTGAATTGGTCTGCGAGGCCTGCTGCATCTCTGAGGGAGACTGCTGAAGTGTTTCTTTGTGCTGCTCAGGGCCTTCATCATAGTCATTGCGGACATCTTCTCGACTCCCTTGGACATCATTGTCGAGAATGTTATTTCCTTTCCTTTCTGTGTTATTACGACTGGAGCCATCTGAATAAAAGCCATCTTCGCTTGGAATGTTCTGGGATATGACAGGTAATTTTGAGACATCTTCCCAAACTGCTGAGGGGACCTTGCCTGAAAGAGTAAAAATCTGTAAGTCATCCTCTTTAACATAATAAAACATAACATAATAAGGCAATTATCTACAACCGGACTGCATCAAGGGATGAAGAGTCCAACAAACCTCCATTGAATATAGGATAGAGACTTCATTATTTTTGGTTTGACAATAAGGTGCAAGGGAGGTCTATAGGGTATATCTACAAAGAATACATGTGGAAATTTACTGACTTTGACAGAGTGTAAAATATGAGGGTATAGCATCCCTTGATGATTAGATCCATATATTTGATATGTGATTATATGATTGGCTTGACTTAGCTTGCTCACTTTTTTTTCTCTTTCTTTTATAAATGTGTTATTTTGTCTTTTCTCTATCTCAAATTTGCACTCACTGACAATTTCTTAATAATTTGCAAAATCAGGTATACTACTACCACACTAGCAAATCTTTAGGGTATGGACACCTGTGCTATATTTTACCACCTGTGCAATATTTTTAATGAGCATCACAGATCGCTTCCTTCTTGCCACAGCTAATTTGTACCCACCTTATTAAGTTATATCATCAAATACCCCCAATTAATTCAAATTCAAAGCCAATATATGTTGTTTAAATTGGGTGGAGGGGAGTTCAGGGGGGGTGACCTTGCCCCTCTTGGCTAAGCAAAAAGCTCTATCTTCACATGCATATCAAGGTGAAGACAATGTTTGCCAGAGGGTGTTAGGGGTGTAGCCCCCATCTACCTTACCCATGGTGCTAATCATGGCAACTTGGACTTCTGAGTAAATTTTGTGTCATTTCCCATGTGCACTTGATGTGCTTTCCTTATTTTCAAATATGATGGGCATAATCGGACACTCTAATTTTTTGTCTTCGTAAATAGGAAGTTTGGCTCGCATTTCTGAAAAGTTGCATTTCTTTGATCTACATAAATTGGAATTTTGGCTCACATTTCTGAAAAGTCACATTTCTTTGATCTTTGTAAATAGAAAGTATGGCACACATTTCCAAAGCTGCCCTTCTTTGCATTCATAATTTTCTTTGGTTATTTACTCACAGTCAATTCAAACTGAGGCTAACTCTTTATCACCCCCGCCCAAGCCCCTGGTCCCCTACGTCCCTCAAGACTACTGGAGGCTTAGTCTCTGGTGAGTGCCTCCAGACTGTAATCATTACTAATTATAGAATTATCATAAAACTAACTAATTATAACATTAATAAATCACTACAAAATAATGCAGGATATAGGTACATTGCATAATTGAAAAACAACATAGTAACATTGCATAATTGAAAAAACAGCAAAAACAACAATATTTACTGGATTTCTGATAAGTACTGCGCAGGGTTACATTTGTTGCATCTCTGCTCCTACTTCTTTGCTGATACTGAAATGGATTCGTTCCTCCTGTTGAGAGAAAATTTACATTTTAAAATGGCAATATACATGCAGAATTCAGAGAAAAAAACTATCCCAAGACTAAGTTACCATATCCATAGGAAAACTCATACCTATAAATCTACTATTATGTTCCTCTTCTGACACTTCCTCCCACACTGGAACACCCCGCCTTAAAAGCTGTGAGACAAATTCACGGCGTCCTTCATCCATGTTTTTCTGCAAATCTTCGGCCCTTCTCTGTCGTTCCTTCTTGGGTTCCATGTCCTTCCTAAGTTTAGATCTTGCCGTTTTCTCATTTGGTCTCTCATAGTCCTCTGCTCCTCCTTTCGGCAATTTAGGAAGAGCGACGTTGACAAAGTTGAACTTCACTTCTGGAGAGGGAGGAGAGGAATCGTCGCCGTGAGGTACATCATTCAGTACTCGACCTCTGACCTCACGGACAGGCTGTAGGTCAAGGTCATCTAAGAGATTGGATTTTGTTCTTGAAGTAAGCCGGCTGGAAGAAGCCATGTCCTGCTACTGCATTCATGGGACTTAGCGGAGACATCGGGGTACTCTTTCATTCATCTGCAAAATTAGCAAGAATTAGTCTTTCTCTCCAAAAGTGTAGCTGAGAGGGCAGGTAGGCGAGGATTGTGGTACTGTAGAGTGAAAGTGAAAAGAAAAAAGCAAAACAAATCATAATAATGATAATAATAAACTCAAATCCTTTCACAACTTCAAACCCTTATCAAATAATAAATATCCACAACCTAACTAAAATCTAGCATCATGGTCAAGACACAGACCATTCTTTCTTTATTAATATAATAAACAAGCATCCAGGAATCTATAACTATTACTTATGTTAGACACATTCCCAAATAGTGTATTTGTAACAACAACAACAACAACAACAACAAAACAACAAAAACAAAAACAATCTATGCCATGAAAAAACAAAACAAGAAAAGAAGCAAACAATCCCCTGCAAAAATGTTACACGTATAGAATTACATCCATTCCAAGTGCTGTAAAAATTGAAGCTGCATCATATCAAATTTCAAGTCTCTAGCATTCTCTCCCTCTCCTCAATTCCTCCCTTCTCATCTCTCTCCCGCCTCATTCTTTAAAGAAGCTGATTATTTTTTTGCTATTGGTTTGGTTTGATAGAGAGCAGAAAGATAATAATTTTTCAAGAGGTCCATATGATGACACGTAATAATATATATTTGTACTGTGAATGAAAAGGAAGAACTCCATAAAAGGCATTATACAACTGAAGTCTTTATATTACATCTTTATCCAAACTTTGTAATTTTGATAGAGGATATTGAAACCAAAATTAAGTAAAATATTATCCACAGCAGAATTATCCACATTAAATCGCGTTGTCATCTTCTGTCTTAATGAATTCTACTCATTTTTTATTGGATCTAATAGAGCAACAATAGTTCCCACATTCACTGGGAAGGGCATGATGCATATCTCAAAACAGCCCCAACTTGGTGAAAAGATCATAGCATTGTAGGCAATGAAAAGCTGAATTCAGTGATTTCAAGTTCAGTCTGCAAAAGCCAACTGATTTAAAGAAAACAATGAAAATGTATTGTAGCAAATGTTGCATGGAGACTAAGGCCCCACATGCCTCCAACAACTAAATCCGGCCTTCCTCTCCTCCTAGTGACGTGGATACACGTCAAACCAACATAAACTGCCTTGACATATATAGCTTGTGACGTCACTGCCAATCATTGTCAATTTCTTAGAATACATCATACTATTCATGTACGTCCGTATTTTGATATATAAAAAACTATACCAATAATGATTATTGAATGTTAATTCCTTAAATATGTGAAGTGTTCTACTTTATTATATATGCACATTATGATCGCCATTGTTATTGTTGGTAGTCAACAATCAAAATAATTATGTAATATCAATATGGAACAAGGAAATTACTAATAGTTTCATGTACTTTCATGTGTTATCTGAAAAGTTTCAGGATGTACACTCTTGAAGTGCACACTTGGTAACCATTGCACACTGCACACTTCAAATATTTTTCTTGCACACCCAAGATCTCAGTGAAAAATGCTGTACTTCCCATACTGGTCTTATACTGTGAAGATATTCCTTCTCATTCATATCTCTTCTATGTAACGACAATAATTGGACTGCAGTATAGGATATATGCATCATTCAAATAGTAATATTTTGTCTTCAATTTTTTGTTTTTGTTTTAAAATTACACTATTATGCCTGTCCAGACCAGTTGGACAAGATGTTTAGGCCGTTCGGAACCTCAACTTTCTTGTCCTGGACAAATTGTCCATTTCATCCATCTCACCCTCCTGCAAAACTGGACGAGCATGACAAGACTTCAAAATAGCTTTTGTATGTAAACACTGACAGTTGCAGGTAACCACAAGATATTGATGGGTAATTTTATGACCCTTTATTGATGTTGTCAAAGGATAATTCTGTATTTGTCATTTGCATTTATGTTAAATATGCATCAAAGGAGTTACAGAATCTATGCAGCGTGTAGAATAGACACCAGTATGACAAATGAGTGAATGTTTACATTCGAGCCAGTTGCACTCTGGATAGCGAGGGGCTTAGAGGTTCTGAACGCAGCCTTGTTGTCTTGCTGGTCCTGGACAAGTTGTCTGGACGAGCAAGATGTGGAATTCCGAACACAGCATTATCTGAATTTTATATGTAATAATACCTGCAAACATTGCAACTTCTAACAGATAAACTTTGAATTTTACAGTAAACAAATATCAGTAAAAAATATCTGAGACATTGTTAAACGATTTTTATCAATATACGATTTATGGATTTTCCTCAACATAAAAGAAATCTATAATTCCAGTTGTCACGAACTTACATAAAATGTAAATCAAGCTCATATCATGCTAGCCTGTAAATAAACAGATTCTGTTCCACTCTCACTCCGCGAGCCATTACAGAAATACATTCCAAAAAAGATATCAAAAACCTTTATTTTTTGCGTGTGAAAGTACCCTGCCGAGATATGACAATTTTCATCTATTTCGTCCCTTAACTAATTATCAAAATACTCCAAACTACACCAACTAGAGCCTTACATTACGAGCACGGCGAATATCCTCATGGAATTGTGCGACAGGCCAGCGATGGAGCAGAAAAGGAGAAAAAAAGAATCGAAAATAATATCGCCTTCTGCCTGTCTCCGGATTCAAAACAACACAGGAATGTAGGCTGACTAAATGTTAACATCATAAAATTGTTATTTTCTATCTTATTGTAATTTTGTTTATTGTTTAAGTATAAAAAATTATTATTTTTTATTTTTCATCATATAAAAGAGATGTTATGCGTCAATTTTGTGGCTTTGGTGTATTTTGAATTCTTATCATTCGATTCAATTCACTCTAAAAAAAAAAGAAACAATAGAAACTACGATCGTCTCCACTAAATCCATTTACCTACTTACGATAAGATAAGTAATAAAACAAACATCCAAATCATATTTAAAAAGTTATTTCGTGCAGATTCGAATTTCTTACCCACCGCCAACCGCTCAGTGATGTCAAATGTCACAGGGTCTTTTTTACACTTCATTATTATTAACGGTTTTCAAACCGGAGTGGAATAAGCCAAATAAGAATAATAAAGTTGTAGTGAGACATACACAGATAAGTATTAGAGATGGTGATGATTCCTTTTATAAAGAGAAAGATGTAGTAATGCTATTGGCTACTACTACTACTAATATAACTGATAATGATAACGACAATGATAATAGTAATGATAATAATAACGACGATGATAATAGTAATGATATGATAACGACGATGATAATAGTAATGATAATGATAATAGATAATAACAATGATATAGTGAATAGAAAGAGATTATAATAATGATAACAGTAATAACAATGATGATGGTGATGATAATGATGGTGATGATAATGATAATGATGATAATAAGGATAACGACGATGATGATGATGATGATAATGATGACGATGGTGACGATAACGATGATGATCATGATAACAATAATGATATAACAATAATAACAGTGTAAATAATGATAATAATAATATTTATAATGATAATAATAACAATAGTAATGATAATGATAATAATGATGATAAAAATTATAAAGCTAATAACAATAACAACAATAATAATAACAATAATAGTAACAGCAATAATAGTAAATAAATACTAATGATAATGATAATGATAATAATAGAGAGCAATAATGATGATAATATCTGAATTATACTAATAATAGCGATAACAATAATAAAGATTATAATGATAATGATAAGGATATCGATAATGATACTGCTACTACTAACAATAATAATGATAATGATAATAAGAGCAATAACAACAAGATAAGCAACAACAATAATAATGGTGATGATAATGATCATGATTATTATAAAAATGATACTGATCATAATGTTAATGACAATAACAACAACAATAATGATAATAGTAATAAAGAATAGTGATAATGGCAATGGTAGTAACAATAATGATAATACTAATAATGATGATGACAAAAATAATAATAGTAACAATAATTTTGATAATGATACCCATAATGACAACAATGATAATGATAATTATAATAGCGAAGATAACGATATTGATAATAGCACCAATAATTATAAGAGTGATAATAATGATAATGATAATAATAATTATGATAGTAATGATAATAATGATAATAATAATGATAATAGTAATAATAATAATAATAATAATAATAATAATAATAATAATAATAATAATAATGATAATAATAATAATAATATTAATAATAATGATAATAATCATAATATTAACGGTAGTGATAATGATATTGATTCGGTTTCCCGCCTTGACCTCCCTCGCAAGAGCAAGGACGGTGCCATCTTCTTTCTTCTTTTATTGGGTTTTAGAACATTTTATAGTCTACATTCCCTGCCTTCTTATTTTCGAAGGATTCAGCTGGTTCCGGCAGCTGACCCGCGCGAATCCCAGGACACAGCGTGGGATTCGGACACGCACTGGCTGTGTGACCGACCCTCACGGTCCCCCGATGGTCATGTTACCTCTGCACGCGGTAACTATTAAATTCGTTGTGATGATGAAATGAAAAAGACGTTAACAAATATCATTATTATCATCAATTTTATTACAATTATTATCACTGTTGTCGTTATTATTATTGCTATGATTATCAGTATTATTACCATTATCATTATCATTATTATTGTTATTACGGTTATTGTTGTTATCATCACCATCATTATCATCACCATTATTAATACTAACTATGATAATGGTAATAACGATGATCATACATTGATGATAAAGGACATTTCCAAATGATGATAATACATAAGAAAAAATGTGAAGGAAATAATAAAAGTAAGTTGTGAAGTTGAAGTTAAAAGCAGGATACGTTATATACAAAAAACGTGGTCAGAATAGGAGAAGGAATAAATGAAAGGACAAAGAGGGAGCCAGCAGATTCAAAAGAAAGGCAAGAAAAAGGTTAACAATGTATGGGAGAGTGCAACAACAAAAAGTAAATAAACGCAAGGGGATTGCATATCAAATCGTATATTGAGAGTCTGTACTTGAGAGAGAGAGAGAGAGAGAGAGAGAGAGAGAGAGAGAGAGAGAGAGAGAGAGAGAGAGAGAGAGAAGAGAGAGAGAGAGAGAGAGAGAGAGAGAGAGAGAGAGAGAGAGAGAGAGAGAGAGAGAGATTGTGAGAGAGAGAGAGAGAGAGACAGAGACAGAGAAACAGATAGAGACAGACAGAGGCAGCGAGAGCGAGAGGAGAGAGAGAGAGAGAGAGAGAGAGAGAGAGAGAGAGAGAGAGAGAGAGAGAGAGAGAGAGAGAGAGAGAGAAGAGAGAGAGAGAGAGAGAGAGAGAGAGAGAGAGAGTACAAAGTAGCAGCATTGAATGGAATGTGAAAATAAAAAGGGCAGGTAGCAAGCCCCAATACCATCATACATTCCACGTGTGTACAGTGAGATACTATTATTTCATAACGACTTTGCAGGGAGGAACATATGAAGCGTGACTTTGATCATGGATGCGTCTCATATAAGCCAAAAGAAAAAAAAAAGAAAAAGAAGAAAAAAAAAGAAAAAGGAAAAAAGAAGCATTGACGAAGAGGACAAAAAATTGCAAAGAAAGTACACTGG
>NW_020870680.1:90796-100949 GCF_003789085.1 Penaeus vannamei | reverse complement strand
GAGACGAGACGAGAGAGAGAGAGAGAGATGAGAGAGAGAGAGAGAGAGAGAGAAGAGAGAGAGAGAGAGAGAGAGAAGAGAGAGAGAGAGAGAGAGAGAGAGAGAGAGAGAGAGAGAGAGAGAGAGAGACAGAGAGAGAGAATGATTTACACCATATTCCAAACAACAGGTAAAGATATCAACTTAACCAACAACTTATAAAACACAACCCGCCCCACAACAAACAACTACAACAACAATCTCATCATACCATCCATCGTTTTTATAAATCCCAATCCGCGGATGACGTCACACCTTAGCCGAACGCCCCGGATTCCGGATTCACGGCCGGGAGTGGGTGTTTCTCCAAGTGACAGAAACACAAGAAATAAATACAAGAATAAGAAGAAATACAAAAGACGATTAAGAGATGGAGGAAGTGGATAAGATTCTGATTCTCACGTTGAATCAGCTGGGATGGTAAATATGACTGTGTTTTGTGGTTAATGTTGAATATATGTGATTATTGAAACAAATGGACATATTCTCGTAATTTAGAATTTGTTTATTTCGATTTTTATTAATTAATTGGCAGGTCTTTTAGTAATTTTAAACTACTGTCTGGAATGATCTGGGTGCTGAGAGATCGGAAATAGTTTTGATTTATTTTAGTTATTATTTAAAAGAATAAAAGGTTGATTTTAAGATTTTGGTTTTATGACAATGCATTTTATGGTAATTTTACAGAGTACCTTCTCATAACCGATTACTACGATTTCAGTATAGATGGATTCCTCGCGCTCTTTACTATCCAAATATATCGAAATTATGCCGAGGAAACCCCCCTTTTAGCAACAATCTTGGTTCCGATGGGGGGGTAATTTCCCTCGTATCTTTCGTGCCCTTCCCTGCTATCGGGGCTGTGAATGTGGGGGTTTGGGGGGTTCTATGGCATAATACCTACATATATATGTACTAGAAGGTGGGAGGAATCCATCGATACCAAAATTGTCACAATCATATATGCTAAGGTAATGTGAAAAATTACCTGTATTATATGCATATGATAGTATGGTATTTTAGCAAATGCAGGATAATTGTTTAGAATATCTTTGCATAACTGATCATGAAGATTTTGGTATGCATGGATTCCTTTCACCCTCTAGTACACACATATGGCAGAGGATGGCATGAGAGGTACCAAGGAAATTGCAGGGTAAAATAACAATGATATGAAAACACAAATTGGGTAGCTGTTCACTATACTGTCGAATACAGGGTGCTGTATCCCCTTTCACTCCTCTGGGGGGATACCAGCCTATAACCTCTACCCTAGATGACAAAAGCTCCTTGAAATATTCATGGAAGGGTAGAGGGTATGACCTGCATGTGGGGCGAACTTGCCAAGAAATAGGCTAGGAATTATGAGTTAATTACGTGATTCATTGATGCTACTGAGCTGTGAGGTGGGCAGCTTTGAGGGTGATGGAACCGTGTGATTCTGTCGTGCTCCATCATGCTCTGCATACACGGATGGAGTCTGTCTTTCAAGATGGTGGTTGGGGGGGGGGCAGCACCTCAGCAGTGGTACTGTCCCCTGCATTACACAATGCAGTGACTTATTAATTAAAAATTATTACTACTGTTACATATTTACTATATTCTATTCATATTTTACCCAGCAATTTGCCTGGTACCTTTCATGCTATTGGGGCCACAATTGTGGGTAATGGGTGGGTTTTGGTGGCATAATTTTGATATATTTGGATAGTAGAGAGTGAGAGGAATCCATCAATACCAAACTCATTGAGACTGGTTATGTGAAGGTATTCTGACTATTTACCAAATGCAGTTCTTTCTGTCATGATGTCAACAATATCATGATGAATCAAAATTAACAAATAGAATATAAAATGATATAAAAGGAGGCTCATTCAAAAGTTGATCAGGCCACCATGCCTTTGTTGATTCTGCTAAAAAAGAAACTGCCAGGGAAGTCTGCATGCTCTGTCCAGCAAGAGTACATTTGGTAGAGTTATGTTGACTGTTCCCCAAAAGTGAAGCTCTCAGGCTGTGTCATTGCATAGGAGTATATGGTGGTAGACTGATAAGTGATTGTAGGCTTACTTTTACTTAGGCAGGATAATTTTCATGTTTGACTTTGTTTTCCTTTAACTTCATGTGGTCCTACTCTGGATAATTGCTAAAACTTGAGATTTTAAGTTATATTAGTTGCACTTTTATATGGGAAGTAAAATATGCATAATGAACTGAGAAGAAGAATTCACAAATTGAGAAAGCAAATTATTATTAGATTGAAATTAAAGATTAGAAAAATTTAATAATCTAAGTATTACATACATTTAAGAAAATTAATAATGAAGATTAACTCACTCATACCAGGATGATGTTTTATGACGAATCACCTCTCACACCAGGATGACGTTTTATGATGAATCACCCCTCACACCAGGATGATGTTTTCATGTCATGCCGAGTTGAGCCTGCTCTAAGTTGTGTGCTTGTTTGGCTCTGGCTGTGGCCATTGAAGAGAAACAGCCCTTCAAAAGTAGACATAAAGCCTCTCTTTAGCTTCATTACCTAAACAGTTGTGCCACAGCCAAGAGCATATAGTGTGTGATAATATTAGGCTTCCTGTGCTTCCGATTTTTCCTATGAGGGCTGACTTCACATGGACTCTGAAGTGTTGTTTGAATATAGCATTGCACCCCCTTTTGTGATTGGGTTAAGACTGATGAATCCACTAATAACTGCAATGGGTCTCATATTTCACTTTGAGAAATAGTCGTCCATAGCACAAATGGTGATTCTTTGAATCATGTTTGTTTATAATTTTTTTCCACATATTCATAAAATATGCAGATATAGCCTGATTATAACACTGATTCATTTGTAAAAATCAAAGTTTAAAAGTATTGTCTATGAGAGAGAATAAGAGACAAACACACACAGAAAGAGAGAGAGGGAAACCTAGTAATACAAATACTTTAGTCCAGTAAGCATTTTCAGCTTTGATTAAGCTATCTGACCTTCAGCCAATGAATATATACTACCTCATTATATAAGATATTGAAATTTTATGTGACAATCTCTGTATTTCTCCAGTGATATAGATGAAGAAGTCAAGAGCGTTGGAGGCTTTGGGATTCCTGAGGTTGTTACAGGAGTTGTCAAATGTATAAGAGCAATAAACAGCGATTATGAGCTACCAACATCCCTCCCTCAAAATATGGCTCAACGCTTCAGAGCTGCAGCATCAATTGCACAAGCAATTAAGGTGAGAGGATAGTGGGAAAGTATTTGTTTTTCTTTAATCAGGTGATAGCACATTTATTTTCTTGTCATTATTACTTACTTACTTAATCAGGTGATTGGGTCTTCTGATATTTGATCCCTTGTTCTAGTTGTTATTTGTATTCTAGTTGTTTGTACTTTGTTTTGATACTATTTTCTCTCACAGGATGTGGGTTATCCAGGAGACGTTGGTTATCAGTCTCTCTTATACCCTAATGAAACCGATCTTCGGAAGATTTTCATGTTTCTGTTGGAGAAGTTGCCCAAAGATACTGCTACTGTTTCTGATGAACCTCTGAGTGAGTGAATATATTTAAAAATACTTATTTGTTTTTATGGTAATGTAAATCAAATATTATCCCATTTGCCACTAAGGATATGATTATTTGCATACATACAAAACTAAATACTCAAAGTATTATACTATGTTTACCATGCTTTTCAGTATATTTGTTCATGATTTTTTTCAGACAAATTGACACTCATTAAGATGGAAGCCAAGAGAAGGCTTGCAGAGTCACTAAGGCAGCCTTGGATTCCTCCCCATTGCCGTCACGTTGCATGCAAATATGCCACCAAAGCCTCTGTCACTAAGTATGGGACTCACCATACTCGACAGTTTGCATCAAAGGTGTATACTCCAGTGCGTAATGCTTCAAAATTGTCTCCTGGTGAGTATTTAAGTAGATTTTGTGCTTTAAAAATTGGAATTCATGCATGTATATATATATACATGCATTAGTGCATACCTACATGAATGTATTGGTATATGGGTAATGTACATGTACATGCATACATACATACATACATACATACATACATACATGCATACATACATACATACATACATACATACATACATACATACATACATACATACATACATACATACATATGCACATGCACTAGCACACACACAAGTACTTACACAAACTCATATACACACACACACTCGCACACACACACACACACACACACACACCACACACACACACACACACACGCACACACACACACACACACACACACACACACACACACACACGCACACACACACACACACACACACACACGCACACACACACACACACCACACACACACACACACAAGCACACACATGCACACAAGCACACAAGCACACACATACACACAAGCACATACACACACACACACACGCACACACACACGCACACGCACACGCACACACACACACACAACACACACACACGCACACGCACACACACACACACCACACACACACACACACACACACACACACACACACACACACACACACACACACACACACACACACACACACACACACACACACACACACACACACACACACACACACACACACACACACATACACACACACACACACACACACACACACACACACACATTTTATGTGTGGAATATGTGGAAGAACTAAGTATGCACAGAAAGTTACCCGAGAACTACATTTGTGCAGACAGAATTTGACCAAATAATTTTTGTGCGGGGAACGTGTTCCTTGCGCAAACTCTACAGTCTGGTGTGTGTGTGTGTGCTTGATACGTTTCTTGGTTCATAGATTCAGTCTAAAGAATATATCCCAACAGCACAAGAGGATTACTACAAGAATCATGCCAGAACAGTTAGTGACATCCTTGGCAGGGATTATGTCATAACCTCTCTCTTACGGGCTCACGCTCTCCAGTTGGAACGAGATAGGATCCTTCCCCGAACTGACACTGAGATGGTAAGTCACCATATTTTGTATTTGAGGTTATACTAAAGTATTTAAGGTTATAATAAAGTATCATATTAAGGTTGCTGTTTACTTTATTCAAAAAGATAAAATGTATATAGTAAGTTATTTGTCTGTTGACCTGTATATTGAATTATATGGGTGTCAGTTTTTTTTTTTTTTTTAAGACATAATCTAAATAGATTTGAATATACATTGAAGTTGTGATGGTTTTGCATCTGTAACAAATATGTTTTCTAATTCTGCATTGGGTACAATATTGTGATTAAGTTTTTCATAATGCTTCTTGAGGGTACCTTGAATAGCAGCTGTGCATTTTTTGGCACTCTGTCAGCTTGGGATTTCAGATTGAAAATGGTTATTTGCTTATTTTATAAATGTTTTATTTAAATATAATTTCATGAAGTTTTGTGGTTTGTATTCAATTACATTGTCTGTATCTTTTTCTACTACTGTAAATGGTCTGCTCTTTCAGGAAAATGGGGAAATACAGCTAAAACCATTGTACGAGGACAAAGAAAATGTTCCAGATTCTACAGATATCATGGGGATGCAGAGTACAACACTGTCATCCTTTGAGACATCCAAGCAAATGATTGATGTAAAAGTAGGTACCTTTTAGAGATTTACATTTGGGGATTTTTTGAAGCCCCAGTTGAAGAAGTTTTTAGGTTGCGTTCTTTGTTTTCATTTTAGTATGGTTTTCATGTTATCAGGTTCAGGTTCCATTTCTTTACATTGATAATTGCACAGAGATAGAAGGAGTTAGGATTATAAATAATATATTTTAAAGACAAAAAAAAAGAAGGAAACAATAGTTTCCATTTCGATCATAATTTTCTGAGGATTTGATATCAATATTTATTTCTTATTAGATAAATGAAGAAGGCATGAATGAGAACTCAGGGACCACAGCCGCTACCTCCGAGGAAAAGTTGCTCCAGAAGAGAGAGGAACAAGTGTCGAACTTGCAGTCTGAAATAGCAGGTATTAGAGACAAGATTGAGCTGTCTACACAAGGCATGGAAAAGGCCAGTGATCAGCTGAAAGAGGTAATGTAGAATCTCGTGATGTTGTTGATGTCTGTATGTTTGTTTTTGTGGTTTGTGTTTATTTTGGCAGGGTGTTCTAAGGAAATGTTTTGGAAGTGTGAAGTGTTATTTTTTAAGGTATATAACTTTAATATATTATCTTTAAAAAAGGAATTAGAATATCATGATAACTGTAAAGGCAAATATGTACCATTATTGATATATACTGTCTGAATTTTACAGCTTGTTGATAAGCTTGCCGAGGAAGAACGTTTGCAGGAAGAGAAGGTTGGAGAGCACAAGATGAAAAAGAGAATAGCGAATCTTGTGCCAGAATCAGAATCTAATATTAAGAGGCTAAAGGTATGTTTTGACTAATGCTGTAGTAATAATTTTGTATAACATTCTTTTAGAGGTGCAATTGCTCTAAGGTGAGAATTTTTTTTATGTTTTTATAATTATTTCTTAACTTTTTCTATGAAGATGTAAATTTTCTGCTGCTCAAAACCATGGTTCTCTTTACTTTTTGTGCTAAATTTAGTTTTCACTATAGATATCTAAAAGTGACTCAAAGTATTAATGTTACTTCTTATTGCAGTTTATTATTTTTGTTCATAGTACATTTTTTTTTTTTTTTTATTATGGTAGATATTCAGTTTTCCATATTTTGATGATAAAGAAAATGATTAAACCATTTTCAAAGCTTACTTTTATATTACTTGAATACATTCCATGTTTCCCCAAAGTGCATTTATAATATTGAAGCTATATAAATTTTTACCTCAACTCTAACTTTTTATACATTGCCTTGATCATTAGATTGTAAAATTATTTCTTTATCTTCTTAACACATACGATAACAGTGAAAACATGGAGCCCATACCCACTTAATCTGACAAGTCCCAATGTGACTGCAAAATAAATGTTATGTTTTTATGTGACAGGAAGCCCTGAAGAATAGTGAAGACAAAATGGCACGTCTGAAGCAGCAGTGGGAGGCTCATAAGCAGCCACTGGAAGAACAGCTGTCGCAACTTAATCTTGAAGTGAATAAGAAAAAGGTGTGGATGCTGTATTATACTTTTGTATACAGAGATAGATGGATTGATAGGCAGAGTAATAGAATGATTAAGAGACAGGGAGAAATAGGGATAGAGAGAGGAAGATAGAGAGATATAGAGAGAGAGATACAGAGAGAGAGATATATATAGAGGTAGATACAGAGAGAGAGAGAGAGAGAGATAAGTATATAGATTTAAATATAGATGTAGATGAATGCTTTTATATAGTCTTTTCCCTAAAGAAATTGTATTTAATTTCTAGATAAAAAGATGATAGGCTACCAGAAGTTGAATGTAAATTAGGAGGGACAAAATAGAGTGTATCCTCTTTCTTTCTTTCTATTTTTCCGTAACATGACAAAAACACAAAGACAAAGGTAGGGGAGTTTGTTTACCACAAAGACATATCTTAGGGTTAGATGTCCCTATTGGATGTATGTTACATCTGAAATCCCTCATATAAGGGTGCCTGAATTTAGGTGTTTCTTGTGTGAATATATGTGATATATTATTATTATTACTGTAAACCATAATTATGTTTCAAAGAAAAGAACTAAATCAATCAACAAATTATTTCTTTCAGGTAACCAAAGAAGAGATTTTGGGTGAGATGACAGAATTGCGAGACAAGATGAAGGCAATGGTGCAAGATGCTTCAAGGAAAGAGTCTGCGCTTGCACAGCTGAAGAACCAGTTTGCAAGCATGAATAAAGATATAAACAGGTTATTAAGGTTTTTCTTTTTTCTTTTGGCCAGTTTGATATAAATTAGTAAATATGCTGAGCAAATTATTTTATTGATGTACTGTGTGTGGTGTGGTGTGAGTGTGTGTGTGTGTGTGTGTGTGTGTGTGTGTGTGTGTGTGTGTGTGTGTGTGTGTGGTGTGTGTGTGTGTGTGTGTGTGTGTGTGGTGTGGTATGTATATGTATGTGTATATGTATATGTATATGTATATGTATATATGTATGTGTGTGTGTATATATATATATATATATATATATATATATATATATATATGTATATATATATATATATATATATATATATATATATATATATATATATATATATATGCATTTGAAATAGGTTTTAAAAATTATCTATATTCCAGAACAGGGATGAAATATTTATAATTAGTCAAATAGCATATGAATATTCCATAGGAGGAAAATAAATGCAGTGTGTTTATTAAATGTTTATTTCCCATATTCATTACATTTTGCTTTCTCTGTTCTAAGAGCTGTTTACACCAAGAGAATAATCGACATCAGTGCCAAAGTCCGCAAACAGAAGCAAGAAATTGATCGAGTGCTCGTGGACACAAGGACTATACAGAAGGAGATTAACACCCTCTCTGGCAAGCTAGAGCGAACCTTTACAGTGGTCGAGGGAACTGCATACAAGGTGAAAAATGGCTTTCATTTCCATAATCTTTTCTATTAGTTCATTAGGGTTCAACCTGTTAATTTATAATATATATCTGTTAATGTATACAGTATTATTTATTATACTTTTCTCTTAGTAAAGTATTAGTATTATTAGGCTGTATTTTCTTAAAGTAAAGATTTTGTATTAGTATTATTAGGTTGTATTAAGTTTCTTAAAGTAAAGATTTTGTATTAGTATTATTAGGTTGTATTAAATTTCTTAAGATAAGAGTACAAAAATACTGACCATGATTATGGAGTATTTCCCAGTCAAGGGAAGGAGGAATGGTACAGTATGCCTGAGAAAATGTGTTTTCCTTGTGTCACAGTGAAGTTCAGGTCCAGGTTGAGTTATAAAGAATATACTTCTTGACATTTTTGTTTTTTTTTATAAATGTTTCATTTTACCTGTTTTATTCAGTAATAGTTTTGGGAACAGTAATTCTTCTACCCAAGGGTGTTACTCTATATATATTTACTCTTTTTCCTTGTCTTTGTGTACAGAAAATAGTTATTCATGAACAATACTATTTTGGTGATGTCTTCATACTAGATATGTGCAACACTGATCACGTGTTTTGGACCCACAGGAGGCAGGTAATAATGAGCGAGTCCGCCAAGTGTATCGTGCTGTGGCAGCAGTACACGAAGGATGTGGAGAACTGGTTGACATTGTACGTGAGACGGGAACTGTCCAGAGAGAAATCTCTGAACTGAAGGAACAGGTACGTCAGTGGAATGTATTTACCATTGGACAAATAGTGTTAGCATCAGCTTTTTCATTTTTGTACATGCTTCTATCTATGTGCTAGATCCTTGTTGTGATATTGTGAACCTTTATTAATTTCTGTCCATTGCAGGTTGATCTTGAAAAAAGCAAGAAGGTTGAAGAAAATTTGGAACAACTCAAAGTTGATCTTAATCAAGTCAAGAAAGAGAATGCCAGCCTCAAACAGCAATTGTTGTAAGGAACAAGATCCAACTTTTAGGCAAATAGCTATTAGTAGAAATATATACATTCCAATTATGTAACTGATTAGAAATAATTGCTGGGTTACCTATGAATACCAGGTGATAATGTGATATAATCATGAAACTGTATAAACAATTGAATTACCAAATCCTTTCATACATATACATTAATTTGAAGAAAATGTGCTTGGAATTTAATGTTGTTTGTTAGAGCACTTGATTTCCAGATTTTAGGACCATAAAAAATGTTAATTGTTGAAGAGAGATTTCTGTGATATGTACAGTATTTAGACATGATTTATAATAAAAGCATGTAAGTTATTAAATATTGTTGCCATTTATGATTGTATTACACTTTTTTTTTGCATTTATAAGTCACTGAAGACACAGCACAGGCCAGCAGTTGGAAATAATAGAGAAATACAAACTAAAAAGATTAAAATTAAAGGGGTTAAATCATATAAAACTATACCAGTATTTGTTTACAAATTAACATACGGAAAGGTGTATTACACTATTTTTATTTATTCTTTCCTATTAGCTAATACCCACCACCAGCACAACATATAAACAACCATTGCATCACAACTCCAAGGCATTATAATTTGCAA
>NW_020870680.1:67111-70696 GCF_003789085.1 Penaeus vannamei | reverse complement strand
ATAGATAAAAAACAAATAAACAGACTGATAATTAATTATGCTGTAAAAGGTTTCATCCATAACGTTCCACAGGAGCACACACACAAAGAAAAGGCAACACACACAAAGAACAAGACACTCCACACGACACGGAACGACACCACCATCCACAACACACGGAAACTGACCACACAACCCCTAAGCGACCCCACTACACGGCTGACCACCAAGGATGGACACATAGGAAGGATTCTTTAATTGGACCCCTGACCCCGTTTCGAGTGTAATTAAACCCCTAAGGTTACTTATTCTCACGGGTGCGAACCTGAGTTGCTAATGAGTCCTGATAACTCCAACAACCTACTTAGATTATCACATCAAAGGGCCTAACCAGCGACCTTTCTAACCCTTAATGACATCTTAACTACTGCGTTTTAGCCGACCTTACCCTCACACTCCCTCCCCTCTCCCCCCCTCTGTCCTTCCCCGCCCCCTTATTTTGGGTCTGAATCTCTTCCTCCATCCGTCCGTCTTTCCAACTCTTTTCCTCTCACCTTCTTTCCTTCCTTCGTAGTTCTTTCTTTCGCCTCTCTCTCTCATTCATTTTTTTTATTATCATATCTTCTCTTCTTTATCTATCATTCTATCGCATTTTTAGCCTCCGTTCTTCCCCCTCTCACATCCTCTTTCCTCCCTTTTTAGTCTTTTACACTTTCATTTTTAGCCTCCACTTTTTCCTCCCTCCCTCCCTCTTTCTTCTTATCCTCCCTTCTTCTACCCCTTTTCTCTCCTTCTTCCCTTCCTTCCCTTGCCTCGCCTCCCTTCCTCCCTCTCTCCTCTCCTTTTTTCCTTCCCTCGCCTCCCTCTCTCCTCCTTCTTCCCTCACCTCTCTCTCTCTCTCCTTCTTTCCTTCCCTTGGCCTCGCCTCCCTCCCTCCCTCCCTCTCTCCTTCTCTCTCCTCTTTCCTTCCCTCGCCTCCCTTCTCCTCCTCCTTTCCTTTCCCTCCTCCTTCTTTCTTCCCTCGCCTCGCCTCCCTCCCTCCTTCCCTCTCCTTCCCTCCCTCCCTCGCCTCCATCACGGCTCTCTGATAAACATATTGATCCTTCCACCACTCAGGATTGACACTATACAAGTTTTCTCTCTTCTTTTTTTTTAAACTGAAACGAAAAATTCTTGTGATTTCATTTCGTTTCGTAGTTTTTTATTTTTTTCCCGTTGAGTATCGTTATCCGTGATGAAAGTGTTCACTACATTTGATAAAAAAATAAATAACGAGGGGAAAAGGTCGAACAAAATCCAGGATTTCTCTCTCTCTCTCTCTTTAAATGTGTCTCTCTCCTTCTCTCTCTCTCTCTTCTCTCCCTCCTCCTCCAAACTCTCTCTCATATTCTTAAAGAACCTCGAGAAACCTCCCCACCCCCCAAAAAATAGGAGGACGCGATTTTAAAATCCCATTAAATAGCAGATTTCAAAGGGCGAGCCCCTCTCAGACTTTCTTCTTGAAACACGAGGTTGACGTGAAGGCGCTGACAAGCCACTCGGGGTACATGGCGGTGTGTGTCTGCGAGGAACACGTATATACAAGACTTTGGTAGTGTTTATGAGTCCGTGACGGGTGTGTTTGGATTTTTTTGTTTGTTGCGCGTGGATGTGTTTGTTTGTTTGGTGCGCGCGCGCGCGTTTTTGTTTAGATATCTTTCTTTCTTTGTTGCGCGCGGGCGCGTTTGTTTGTTTGTTTGCTTGTGTGTGTGTATGTGTGTGTGTGTGTGTGTGTGTGTGTGTGTGTGTGTGTGTGTGTGTGTGTGTGTGTGTGTGTGTGTGTGTGTGTGCGAGAGAGAGAGAGAGAGAGGAGAGAGAGAGAGAGAGAGAGAGAGAGAGAGAAGAGAGAGAGAGAAGAAAGAGAGAGAGAGAGAGAGAGAGAGAGAGAGAGGAAAGAAAGAGAAGAAGAAAGAGAAAGAGAAAGAGAAGAGAGAGGAGAGAGAGAGATCCAAACAAAGAAACCAGAGAAAGGAAGAGACAGAAAGACAGACAGTAAATCCAAAAATACAAGAAAAAAAACTCTTGATCACATAAAAGTCTACATTTCTTCGCCTCATCTTCCGTATTGCGCAATAATCCGCACAACCCGGCGCACGCAAAATGCACATCAAAAATCATAACCGCATCATAAAACTACAGGAAACAACATGCAACTGTTTAATTTCGGAAAAGATGCAACATGAATCTCGGACATTAATCTATCTTTTTCTGTGTGTTTTATGGTAAAATTCGAACTGATCTGTATAGTATATAATATATATATATATATAATATATATATATATATATATATATAATATATATATATATATATAAGGAAATAAAATTGTCTTGTCTGTGAAAAAGTAACATTGTAGAATACAAAAATAATATGAAGAGGGAAAGAGTAATATTGAAAAGAATGGATTTGAGAAAAGGACAAAAAACTGTAAAAGAAAAGAAAAAAATCAGTAAAATTATATGCCATTTTGCTTACGGATGAGGGAGCGACAGAGCGGATGACGAAAGAGGGAATAACGGAAAGAAGGTGAAAAGATATGATGACGGTAGAGAGAATGAACGACACTGAGAGATAAAAAAGATAGACAGGGAAACAGAGAAAGATTGATAACTAGCTAGGTATATATATATAGAGAGAGAGGGAGAGAGAAGGAGTGAGAGAAGGAGTGAGAGAGGGAAGAGAGAAGGTGAGAGAGGGAGAGAGAAGGAGTGAGAGAGGGAAAGAGAAGGAATGAGAGAGGGAGAGGGAGAGAGAGAGAGAGAAGGTGAAAGAATGGGAACGGGAGGAAGAAGGACAAAGAGAGGGAGAAGGAGGGGGAAAGGGGAAGGATAGAGAGAAGGGAGAGAGGAAAAGGGGAGAAGGGAAGTAAAGAATTGGTGAAATAGAGGGAAAGGGAAAGGGAAAGGGAAAGGGAAAGGGAGAGATAGAGAGAGAGAAGAAAAATGGAAAAAGGAAAGATGAGAGGAGGGAACGGGGGGCAGGAAAAGGCTGGAGAGGAAGAGAAAAGAAGAGGGGAAAGAGAAAGACCAAAAAGGAAGGAAGAGAAGGAGAAAGCGAAAGAGGGAGAGCAAGAGAGGGGGAAAGATCAAACAGAAAAAGACACACGAAGTGGAAAGAAGAGAGGAAGAAGATGAAAGGGGAAAAAAGAGAAACGAAGAGGCAGGAAAGAGGGGAAAAAAGAAAGGAGAGGAAGGAAAGGGGGGAAAAAAAGAGAGACGAAGAGGAAGGAAAGAGGGGGAGAAAGGGAGAAAGGGAGAGAGGGAGGGAGAGAAGGGAAGCGCCAGTCAGCCAAGCGATATCAAAGAGCGATTCGTGATCCGCTTTGATGCTAAATTAGATGTCATAAAGGCGACCGGCGGTGTCCGGCCGCGTCCAGCGGGGGCGCCGGGGAGGTCGCCACGGTGCACGCGCTCGCCAGGCCGTTCACCCTCACGTTCACCCTCCCGTTCACTCTCCCGTTCATCCTGAGACTTGCTCTGGTGTTCGCTCTTCTTGTTCACTCTTCTTGTTCATTCTGAGACTTGTTCTGGTGTTCGCTCTTGTTGTTCATTCTGATACTTGCCCCGG
>NW_020870680.1:42111-54611 GCF_003789085.1 Penaeus vannamei | reverse complement strand
TTTTTTTTCCTGTCCTCGTGTATTCTCTTGTTCTTCTCTTTCTCCTATTCCTCCTTCTCTCTCTTGCCTTGCGTTATTTCTCCTGTTTATCTTCTTTCTCTTTCTCCTTTCCTTCCTTTATATCTCGCCTTCTTCCACTCCCTCCCTAGCTCCCCAATTCTCCTGTCTATCTCCCTCCTTCTCCCTTCTACTTGTCCTTTCTTCTCTATCTTTCACCTCGTTTCTTTTTCTCTCCTCTTCTCCAACTTTAGTCTCATTTTTTCCCAACTTTTCTCTGTCTTCCACCTTCTTCATCTCTTTACTTTCTCTCTCCTCTTTTTCCTTTCATCTTTACTCTTCATATCTCTTTCTTTTCATCTACTCTCTCTCCTTTTTCTTCTCTTTCTTTACTTCCCTCTCTCTCTCCATTTTTATATTCCCTGCCTCTCTCCCTATATTTTTCTTCCTACCTTTCTATCCTCTCTTTCCTATTTCTCATGCTCTTTATCTCTCTCCTTCTTTTCTATTTTCTCTCCTAGTTCTCATATTTTCTTTCTTAATTCTCTTCATCGTCTCTCTTTTCTCTCCTTTTCTATCTTCTTTCTCTTCCCTATATCTTCCTCTCTCCCTTGCTTCTCCCTCTTCCCCGCTATCTTCTCTTTCTCCCTTCCTCTCCTGCTTTCTCCACCATAGCTCTCTTTCTTCCCTTCACCTTCCTTTCTCTTCCTCTCTGCCTTTCTTCTCCTTATCTCTCTCTTTGTTCTCCTCCATGTCTCTCCCTCCTCTCTATTTCTTCCTCTCCTTCTCATTTCAATCCCTTCCTCTCCTCCTTCCTTCAACCTATCTCTCTTCCTCTCCTCCTTCCATCACCCTATCTCTCTTCCTCTCTTCTTTCCTTCAGCCTATCTCTCTTCCTCTCCTCCCTTTCTCCTTCTCTTCTTTTCTCTCCTCCCAATCTCCTTCTTTCACTTCCTCTCTTCCCTTTCACCCTATCTCTCTTCCTCTTCTCCTTCCATCACCCTATCTCTCTTCCTCTTCTCCCTCCTTCCCCTTAGCTCTCTTCCTTCGCCCTATATCTCTTCCCTTTCTCCTTCTCTCCATCCTCTCCTCCCTATCTCCCTTTCTCCTTCTCTCCTCCCAATCTCCTTTCCCCTCCTCTCTTCCCTTTTACCATATCTCTCTTCCTCTCCTCCCTTTCTCCTTCTCTCCCTCCTTCCTCGGCGGGTGGAGCTTCGGCAGGCGATTATGAGTTGAGTGTTTTGGCTCTCTTCGTCTCTTCCTTCCTTCACCCTATCTCTCTTCCTCTCCTCCCTCCTTCCATCACCCTATCACTCTCCTCTCTTCACCCTCTCTCCCTTCCTCTCCTTCATTTCCCCTCTCTCCTCCCAATCTCCTTTCCACTCTTCCTTTCACCCTCTCTCTCTCCCTCCTTGCCCTTAGCTCTCTTCCTCCCTCCTTCCATCACCCTATCACTCTCCCTTCCTCTCCCTCCTTCCTCGGCGGGTGGAGCTCCGGCAGGCGATTATGAGTTGAGTGTTTTGGCTCTCTTCGTCTCTTCCTTCCTTCGCCCTATCTCTCTTCCTTGCCCTTAGCTCTCTTCCTTCCCCTATCACTCTTCCTTCCTCTCTTCACCCTCTCTCCCTTCCTCTCCTTCTCTCCCTTCTTCCCCGGCGGGTGGAGCTCCGGCAAGCGATTATGAGTTGAGTGTTTTGGCTCTCTTCGTCTCTTCCTTCCTTCGCCCTATCTCTCTTCCTTCCTTAGCTCTCTTCCTTCCCCCTATCCTCTTCCTTCCTCTCTTCACCCTCTCTCCTTTCCTCTCCTTCTCTCCTTCTTCCCCGGCGGGTGGAGCTCCGGCAGGCGATTATGAGTTGAGTGTTTTGGCTCTCTTCGTCTCTTCCTTCCTTCGCCCTATCTCTCTTCCTCTCCTCCCTCCTTCCATCCCCTATCACTCTCCCTTCTCCTCCTTCCTTCTCTCCTTCTCTCCCTTCTCCTCCTTCTCTCCCTCCTTCCTCGGCGGGTGGAGCTCCGGCAGGCGATTATGAGTTGAGTGTTTTGGCTCTCTTCGTCTCTTCCCTCCTTCATCCTATCTCTCTTCCCTTTCACCCTCTCTCCTTCCTCCCTCTCTCCCTTCTCCTCCCTTCTCCCTTCTCCTCCTTCTCTTCCTCCTTCCTCGGCGGGTGGAGCTCCGGCAGGCGATTATGAGTTGAGTGTTTGGCTCTCTTCGTCTCTTCCTCCTTCATCCTATCTCTCTTCCCTTTCACCCTCTCTCCCTTCCTCCCCTCCCTTCTCCTCCTTCTCTCCTCCTTCCTCGGCGGGTGGAGCTCCGGCAGGCGATTATGAGTTGAGTGTTTTGGCTCTCTTCGTCTCTTCCTTCCTTCGCCCTATCTCTCTTCCTCTCCTCCCTCCTTCCATCCCCCTATCACTCTTCCTCTCCTCCCTCTCTCCTTCCTCCCTCTCTCCCTTCTCCTCCTTCTCTCCCTCCTTCCTCGGCGGGTGGAGCTCCGGCAGGCGATTATGAGTTGAGTGTTTTGGCTCTCTTCGTCTCTTCCTTCCTTCGCCCTATCTCTCTTCCTCTCCTCCCTCCTTCCATCCCCCTATCACTCTTCCTCTCTTCACCCTCTCTCCTTCTCCTCCTTCCCCGGCGGGTGGAGCTCCGGCAGGCGATTATGAGTTGAGTGTTTTGGCTCTCTTCGTCTCTTCCTTCCTTCA
This sequence comes from Penaeus vannamei, assembly GCF_003789085.1. Lineage (NCBI taxonomy): Eukaryota > Metazoa > Arthropoda > Malacostraca > Decapoda > Penaeidae > Penaeus > Penaeus vannamei. The sequence goes on along the minus strand of NW_020870680.1, from coordinate 51,923 downwards.
TCTATCTCTCTTCCTTTCACCCTCTCTCCCTTTCCTCCTCTCTCCCTTCTCCTCCTTCTCTCCCTCCTTCCTCGGCGGGTGGAGCTCCGGCAGGCGATTATGAGTTGAGTGTTTTGGCTCTCTTCGTCTCTTCCTTCCTTCATCCTATCTCTCTTCCCTTTCACCCTCTCTCCTTCCTCCCTCTCTCCTCTCCTCCTTCTCCCTTCTCCTCCTTCTCTCCCTTCTTCCTCGGCGGGTGGAGCTCCGGCAGGCGATTATGAGTTGAGTGTTTTGGCTCTCTTCGTCTCTTCCCTCCTTCATCCTATCTCTCTCCTTTCACCCTCTCTCCCTTCCTCCCTCTCTCCCTTCTCCTCCTTCTCTCCCCTCCTTCCTCGGCGGGTGGAGCTCCGGCAGGCGATTATGAGTTGAGTGTTTTGGCTCTCTTCGTCTCTTCCTTCCTTCGCCCTATCTCTCTTCCTCTCCTCCCTCCTTCCATCACCCTATCACTCTTCCTCTCTTCACCCTCTCTCCCTTCCTCCCTCTCTCCCTTCTCCTCCTTCTCTCCCTCCTTCCTCGGCGGGTGGAGCTCCGGCAGGCGATTATGAGTTGAGTGTTTTGGCTCTCTTCGTCTCTTCCTTCCTTCGCCCTATCTCTCTTCCTCTCCTCCCTCCTTCCATCCCCCTATCACTCTTCCTCTCTTCACCCTCTCTCCTCCTCCCTCTCTCCCTTCTCCTCCTTCTCTCCCTCCTTCCCCGGCGGGTGGAGCTCCGGCAGGCGATTATGAGTTGAGTGTTTTGGCTCTCTTCGTCTCTTCCCTCCTTCGCCCTATCTCTCTTCCTCTCTTCACCCTCTCTCCCTTCCTCCCTCTCTCCCTTCTCCTCCTTCTCTCCCTCCTTCCTCGGCGGGTGGAGCTCCGGCAGGCGATTATGAGTTGAGTGTTTTGGCTCTCTTCGTCTCTTCCCTCCTTCATCCTATCTCTCTTCCCTTTCACCCTCTCTCCCTTCCTCCCTCTCTCCTTCTCCTCCTTCTCCTCCTCTCCTCTCTCCTCCTTCCTCGGCGGGTGGAGCTCCGGCAGGCGATTATGAGTTGAGTGTTTTGGCTCTCTTCGTCTCTTCCCTCCTTCATCCTATCTCTCTTCCTTTCACCCCTCTCCCTTCCTCCCTCTCTCCTTCTCCTCCTTCTCCCTTCTCTCCCTCCTTCCTCGGCGGGTGGAGCTCCGGCAGGCGATTATGAGTTGAGTGTTTTGGCTCTCTTCGTCTCTTCCTTCCTTCGCCCTATCTTCCTCCTCTCCTCCCCTTCTTCCCTTTCACCCTCTCTCCATTCCTCCCTATCTCCCTTCTCCTCCTTCTCTCCCTCCTTCCTCGGCGGGTGGAGCTCCGGCAGGCGATTATGAGTTGAGTGTTTTGGCTCTCTTCGTCTCTTCCTTCCTTCGCCCTATCTCTCTCTCTCCTCCCTTCTTCCCCTTCCTCTCTTCCCTTTCACCCTCTCTCCCTTCCTCCCTCTCCCTTCTCCTCCTTCTCTCCCTCCTTCCTCGGCGGGTGGAGCTCCGGCAGGCGATTATGAGTTGAGTGTTTTGGCTATTGATTTCTCGAATCTGAATGGTGGCGGCATCCGATACTGTGGCAGCTTGGATGACACCGGGGGCCCCTGTCTCGCCTTCTCCTCTGACCTCTTTGTCTCTCTCTTTCTCTTTCTCTTGGCCCTTCTTTGCGGTTCTTTTATTCTTTTTTGGGTGTTTTTTTCTTTCTTTGGTTTGGTTGGTTGGTTTGCTACTTTTTTTTTTAGATTTTTTTTATTAGTTTCTTTGCGTTTTTGTTTTGTTTTTCTTCTTTGGGTTTTGTTTGTATCTCTCTTTGAATTCCCTTTTTTATCCATTTTTATTTCTCTCTGGACTTTGTTTAGTCTCTTCTTCTAACAACTATACATCTTTCCTTGAACATGACTCTTGTTTTTTTATTACTGTCCTCTTCTATATTTCTGCTTTTCTTTTTTTTAATTATTCCTGACTCTTGTTTTTTTATTACTGTCCTCTTCTATATTCCATTTCTCCTTTGATCTCTCTTCTCTTGACCTCTACTTCCCCCCATTTTCTTGTGAGTTGTTTCTCTTATCTCCTTTATTCCCCCTCGTACTTGACATTTCTGTTTCCCTTTTTTCTTATCATCTCTCCTCTTTCACTTGTTGGGTGATTTCCTTGTTCATGTTTTACCATTTTCATTCCTTTTCATTTGTATTTTCTTAGTCTCTCCCTTTATTGTAATATGTTACCTTTTCCTCGTTCTCATTTTTTATATCTTTTCAGTTTTCTCTTAATTTACTAATTCCCCTGATTCTCTGTCCTTTCTATTTTATCTGTATTTGTGTTTTCTTCTCTCTGTCTTCTGTGTTTTTTCATTACTCTCTCTGTCTGAACATTTTTATTCTATTTATGATCTCATTTTTAATAAAGTATTTTCACCCCTTTGTGATCTTTCTTCCTGTGGTCTCCAATTCCATATTTTCCTGTGTTTTTTCTATTATTCTTTATGTTTCTTTTTCCTATGTCACTTTTTCCTTCCTCGTTTTCTTTTTGCCTCCCTTTCTTGAACGTTTTGTCATTCCCCTTTTCTTAACCGTTGCCATCTCTATCTCCCCTTTCCTTTACGAAAAAAACAACAACTTATATAACATCTTAATGAGGACATCATCTAGGTTTTACGTAATCAACAGGTTGTTTATCTCGACAACATTAATAACAGCTTGTTTTGTCACTAGGTAATGAGGACACAGCAAGGACAAAATTACGTTCGGGGACCTTATTAACATAATGAGATCATTAGGGTCCCGAGGAAATCAGTATTACGTTGCCTGAACTAATTACAAAGACCTTTTAATAATCCGTTTAACGAAGGAGGTTGCATTTATATGGAGTTAATGATGTTCCTTATTAAGTTCACGAGAAAACAGGATTAAGCATAAACAATGGAACTGTTTTTGCGTTGGTTGCAGTCCTTAATATTTCTATTTAATTAATTTTCTTGTTGTAGTAACGATTAATATGATAGCTATGATAAGTAGACTTATTTACTGACATATGCGTAAGTGTGTGTGTGTGTGTGTGTGTGCGTGTGTGTGTGTGTGTGTGTGTGTGTGTGTGTGGTGTGTGTGTGTGTGTGTGTGTGTGTGTGTGTGTGTGTGTGTGTGTGTGTGTGTGTGTGTGTGAGTGAGTGAGTGAGTGAGTGAGTGAGTGTGTGAGTGAGTGAGTGAGTGAGTGAGTGAGTGAGTGAATGAGTGTGTGTGTGAGTGAGTGAGTGAGTGAGCGAGCGAAAGTGAGGGTGTGACTAAACAAGAGAGAGTGAGTGTATGTATTTATGTAAAACAGTAAGCATATGAACGTGTGAATGTGTACATGGAAATACGAAGTACGTACAGCCTTCGCACGCGCGTGCACCCTTACGTATCAGGAGTGCGTGAGTCCGTGAGATCCCTTTCAACTCCGCCGTGTTGAACATTGCCCTCATTTGCCTGTCCTCCCTCCCTGCGTGCCCTGTGCGAGAGCGCGACCGACCCTCCAAGCTTAGGTCATAACTCCTTTGTGTTCGCTCCGTCTCTCTTCCTCCCCATTCTTGCATCATTCCTTCATTCGTTTTTTTCCCTTCTCTCTCTCTCCCTCTCCTTGTATCGTAATGACGTCCATTCACCGCGTTATTCCGAAGTGTGGCATCCTGGCAAGGCGTCAGCAGATGAAAATATGACCAATGACAGATGGATCCGCATCGATTTTATGAACTGCCGGAGATAGCGGCAAAACCCTCCTAGCTTTGTATAGCCATCTACGCTCCACGGCCTTATAAATGATAATAATAATAAATATAATATCGGTTTTCCTCCCGCTAAGAAGGAAATGACATATCGGACTTCTCGACTGACCCTCTTTAATAAACGTAATGTGCAGTTGTGTCCGGGAGATGTACAAGGCGGGGAAAACAGCCGGATAAATATTATAGGTAAATAAACCCCGCACTCTAGAGATAAGGGCACTTGAGAAATTTCGCCTCGTTAAAGTTCCAGGCAAAAGTCATTCCCCGGCATCTTCTCGTGTAGCAGATGTGAAGAAGGGACATAATTTACTTTCTTGCGCGAACGCTAGCAATATTGTTCGCTTCCCTCGTCTTTGTCGCCATTGGTCATCGCCGCGGGAATGAGAGTTGCCAGATACCGCTTTCCGCCCGTGCTCTTTCTCTCACACACGAGGAACTGCGGTAAATTTACTGTATCAGGATAATGCCGAGCTTTATTAGGGACGCAGTAACACACGCGCCTTTCTCTCCCGCCCAGGATTATGCAGCGAGATTGCAACGCGCGGAGAGAGAAAAAAATGGATTATCACGCACCGGCGGCGGGCGGTAGGAAATGCCTTCATTAAGCGTCCAATTAGATTTCCAGGCGTCATATTTCCACTAATGAGCGGGCGAGAGCCAGGCAGGCGCGAGCAAAGGGCGCGTGCGAGTCGCTGATTGGTCAGAGGATCTTGGGTAGGCGCGTCAATATGTGGATAATAATGTATGCTTTCCCTTTTCCTCCTTTTTTTCTTTCTTTCTTTTTCTTTCTCGGAAGGGACTTACTTGCTCCAGATCTCGGCAAGGAAGGAAAATCTTTATCTTAAGACGGAGTGTGATGCCGTCGAAGTAGGTCGGTCTGTATGTTCCAAGGTGGAAGATTTTACTGTTCTCTGCGTCTGACTTTATGCTTGTTGTCAAGCCACAGGGAAGTGATATGCTGTATAGACAGATGGTGTAAATAATAACCATATAACTGTCAATACTTATCAAACACATGATGCTGGACCCAAAGGCATTTACTTATTATATTCAACTTTTGGTCAATTCATGCAGCCCAACAACTATTCCACAAGGGTGAAAATGCAAAGATATATTCATCATACACAGCTCATACAACTACCAGTGCCTTATGAACCTTCTATACATCCCTCACAGACAAAACAAATACCATTATTCGAATATACTCTTATTTTCTCTAAACCTCAAGCAACCCTCACACTGCAAGAGCCTTTCTCAACGTCTGGAGGAGCCGACACTAAGCAACAAGTGCTGGAAAGTCAATGTACACTTGAGACGTACTTAAAGAAAACTTAACTGCGTTGTAACACGTGCGATTTTTTTTTGCTAGCGAAGTCAAGAACGTTGACTCATGTGATTCGCTGTTTTCTCTAAAATATTTATTCTCTTTTGGTTTTTTTATTGAAAGTCGATATCATAGGACTGATGGTCGTTTTCTGGAATATCTTCGTCAACATACTGAAACGCAACTATGTGCAACTCTGCAACAACGGCGAGAGCAATTCCTGACATCGTGTTGGGCAACGCGTCTTGTGAAACAGCGGAGGAAAGTATTTTTCGTTCCAAAAAGGCGCAAAGTGTGTCGCCCATAGAAATGGTTACGGATATTTCTCACACAAAGAAGTTTCTCACAATCAGGCAAATTTTCATTCACAAGACGTTTGAACACTATCAAGGTCGCCAGAACAGGTCGCAAAGCCCTTTCTAGGTTGCCGGGGGCGTCTATTTCCGGGCAACATTTCCCTGACCTTACTGCGAATTAACCTAAAATGCTGTAGCGAGAATATGCAAATATGTCCTGGCATCGAGACGCCTTCCTCTCTCCTTATTTAATTTACCTTTTTTTCCATTCATAGTTACCTTCACTATAACTTCCAAAAATGATACATATCCGTATCATCAAAAAGAAAAAAAGAAAGAAAGAAAGAAAAAAAAAAACACGATACAAATCTCAATTCACAAAAAAAGCATAAAACGAAAAGAAAAATAAACAATGATAATCATAACCATCTCAAAAAAAAAAAAAAAAAAAAAATCACAGTTCACAATAAAAATATAAAACAAAAACAAACAGACAAATAACAACCAAACAGAGAAAACATACAAGAGACGCATCAACGCTCTGTTTACTTTTCATATTGTGGTTCTTGAAGGTAAATGGATCACGTGTACTGCTCCTGAGTGCATGCAACATTTATGCAACTTGAGGGCAGTAGAGCTGGAAAGACCAAGTACGTGTTGTTTGAGCGCAAGGCTGATCTTGAGGGTTCGCTTAAGTAATGGTGTGTTTTATTCATTTTGCAGAAATATTTGGTCTAGATACTAAACGACATAAAATGCTCGATATATTCGTCATTAAAGATCTGATAAGGGATTATTTTTTCATTGATCTGCAATCTTATATTCAAATAAAACGCTTGATATATTCATTATATAAAATCTGACATGGGATTATTTTTTTCATTGATTTGCAATTTTATATTCAATGAAAATCGAATACATTTAAGATGCATTCGCGGTTAGACGAATCAATACAACTGGATATGTCGAGACACACAAACAACAAACAAAAAAGAAACAACAACAACAAACACAAACAGGTAAACAAAAAAGAGAAAAACGAAAACGGAAAAGAAAAGAAAGAAAGAGAGAGAGAAGAAAAAAAAATGTGAAGCGCGATGAAACAATTTATTTGAAAGAGATAAATATCGACGGAATTTCAATACCATCACATCAGTATTTACCAGCATCTCTCAGATCTTCGTCATACAAGAAGCACACCTGGGTCTTCTGCCCTCAGTCTTCCCCTGGCCGTACCTCCTCCTCCTCCCTCCTGCCCTCCCTCTCTCCCCCTCTTCCTGCCCTCCCTCCCTCCCCTCCCCCTCCCCCTCCTCCCCTCCCTTCTCCTCCTTCTGTTTCTCCCTCTCTCCCTTTTTCTTATTCTTTCTTGCGTCGTGTTGTTGGGGTTTTATTTCTGTTTCTGCTTCTACTTTTGTTTATCTCTCCTCTCCTTTATCACTATTTCCTTTTTCTTTCTTAGTTTCTCTTTCTCTCTCTCTTTCTCTAGGACGCCCCTTCTCCAGTCTCTCTCTCTCATCTCTCTCTGGATCCCCTCCTCCCCAGTTTTCCTCCCCGCATTCTCTCTCTTTCCCATTCTCCCTCTCCTATTTTCCTTCCCTCCCTCCTATACCACATCTTCTCTCCCTCTCTCTGGCCACTCCCTCCTTCCCTCCCCAATAAGACCCCCCTCCCCCTCCCCACCCCCTCTCTCAACCCATTTCCTCATAAAGACCTCAATGATTAGAGTCTTCACCCCATTCTCCTTTGGCCAAACCCTCTTGGCTCTATTTTCTGCAACAATCTTCTTTTTCCTTCGTTTTCCTCATTTTTTTCGACGATTTTTGTTTTGTTTTGTTGTTTCATCGCTTCGGTACGCTGTTTTTTGCATTTATTTATTTTTTATGAATTTATTTTTCTTTTGTATTTAGTCCAAAGAAGTCTTAATTATCTTACATCAAATTTTATCATTAATAATGTCTTTATTAATAATTATTACTAGTGTCATCATTAATATTATCGTTATAATCATTATCATCATTATCTTGCTATCGCTACTATTGTTACTTTTATTATCGTCAGCATTACCATTTTCATTATTATCATCAATATTACTACTATTGTTATCATCATAATAATAATCATTATATCTATATTTCTTTATCTTTATCTTCTTATTTTTACTTTTATTTTTATTACCATCATCATTATGACTATTATGATGGTTATCATTATCATTATCTTTATTACCATTATCATCATCATCATTATAATCATTACTTCAATCATAAATTCTGTTGTTCCCGCTATTGTTACTGTTCTTAGTACCATTGCCATTACAGATATCATTATAATATTTATTAGTGACACCATTATCCTTATTTTCAACAAAGATGAAGACTACTTTCTTTCATTCTTTTATTTCTCCTTTTTATCAATAGACAATTATCCTACTTATCCCTGTTTTCCTGTTTTTGAGTTTCTCTTATTACCGGTCACATATGTACCCTCAATTAAGATCATTATAATACAATACAATACAGAGCATTACAGAGAATACAATACTTCACATATCTACAGCATGTCAGTAGATACTATCCCCAGGTATCGTATCAAAACAATTTCTTTGATTATTAAAGCAGAAACAAAGAAAGAAAAAAACAAAAAAAACAAGGATTACAAAAAAAAACAACAAAAACTTACCTACCTGAAATACTGATCTCGGTTGACTTCGTATCAATAAATAATTATAAACAGAAATATATAATAAAGAACGTGAAAGACAGGAATTATAAGGATGGCGTGTGTGTGTGTGTGTGTGTGTGTGTGTGTGTGTGTGTGTGTGTGTGTGTGTGTGTGGTGTGTGTGTGTGTGTGTGTGTGTGTGTGTGTGTGTGTGTGTGTGTGTGTGTGTGTGTGTTTACGTACAGTATTCACATACATGCACGTATATTACCGTATGTTCATGTGCAGTACTTACATATATGCATGTGTGTATACGTGTACGTGCTTGCGTGTGCGTGTGTACGTGAGGGCGTGGCGTGGAGACGTACCTGTAGCCCTTGTCCCGCAGCCTCTTCCTCATGACGGGCGATGCTTCTGTCACATCGACCTGTACGGAGCCCGCTGCCAGGACCTGTGTCACGTGACCATCCCCAGCTCCGAGATCCAGCAGGCGCTCACCCACCCACATCTCCTCCTCCTCCTTCTCCTCCTCCTTCTCCTCCTCCTCGTCCACTCCTTCCTCCTTCAGCGCCGTGTCTCCCACGCGGCGCTCTGCTTCCCCGCATCCTCTCTCCAGGTCGCCGGGCAGCGCTGGCCTCCTTGCTGCCGTCTTCCTCCTGCTGACTCCTTGTCCTCCTTGTCCTCCTTGTCCTCCTTCCAGCGGCTGCCCTTCCTGCTCCTCCTCCTCCTCCTCCTTGAACAGCTTCCCGGGCCCTACGAGGAGCTTCTTGGCCTGCGCCGTCGACCACACGAACATCCGGCCGCGATCCAGCAACCTGGCGGAGGGAGAAGGGAGAGAGGGTGAGTCCTTCGAGGGGGTGAGGGAGGGGAGAAGGGCGAGGGGGTGAGGGAGGGGAGAAGGGTGGAGGGGTGAGGGAGGGGAGAAGGGTGGAGGGTTGAGGGAGGGGTGAGGGAGGGAAGAAGGGCGAGGGGGTGAGGGAAGGGAGAAGAGTGGAGGAGTGAGGGAGGGAAGAAGGGTGGAGGGGTGAGGGAGGGAAAAAAGGGTGAGGGGTGAGGGAGGGGAAAAGGGTGGAGGGGTGGGGAGGGGAAAAGGGTGGAGGGTGAGGGAGGGGAAAAGGGTGGAGGGGTGAGGGAGGGAAAAAGGGTGGAGGGGTGAGGGAGGGAAGATGAGGGGATGAGAGAGGGTGAGGACAGTTGAAGGGGGGAGGGATGGAAGAGAGGGCGAGGGGGTGAGGGAGGGAAAAATGGAGGGCGAAGGGGTGACGGAGGGAGATGGAGGGAATGGGAAGAAGGGAGAGAGGAAGGTTAAGTGAATGAAAGGGATGGGAGGAAAGGAAGAAGGAAGAGAGGGCAAAGGGTGAGGGAGGGAAAGAGGGAGGGCGAAGGGGTGAGGGAAAGAAGAAGGAAGGGAAGGGGAGGGGATGAGGGAGAGGGAGGAAGGGTGAAGGAGGGAGAGGTTGGAAGTTAGAGGGCAGGTTAAGTGAATGAGAGGTAAGGGAGGAAGGGAGGAAGGAAGAGAGGGCAAGTGAATGAATAAGGGAGGGAGGGAGGTTAAGCGAACGAGAAATAATGAGGAAAAGGAGGCAGGGGAGGAAGGAATGAAGAAGGGAATAAGGGATGGAAGGAGGGAGAGAAGAGAAAAATAAATGGATAGATAAAGAGGGAAATAAAGAAGATAGATAGATAGATAGATAGAGAGAGAGAGAGAGACGGAGACCAAGAAGGAGGTAGATAGGGAGATAGATAGATACAT
>NW_020870680.1:40000-42011 GCF_003789085.1 Penaeus vannamei | reverse complement strand
GTCTTTTATGAAGGCAACAGGTGGGTCCTCTCTGCCGTTGTCTTTTAATGACTTGCTATCTTTTTATCTTGAAACTTCTCAAACCGTTATCACCAACATAATTTGGTATATGACAGCCTTCCATTTTGGGAACTTTTCCTTACCATTATTACTTGCATGCTTTTCAATCCTGGCTGTATTACCTTCAAATTGATAGCTCAATATTATCAACATTTCTTGCAAAACAGCATTATGAAGTTTATAACCACACTGCAACGATAAAGGTTATCAAGAAATTTAATCTTATCACCTTCCCCATGATACAGGGTGTGGGAATCAGTCAAGAAAAGAAGAAAAAAATCTTTCCAAAACTGCAACAGTTGTCTAAAGCTTACAAGTATCCCCTTGAATTATGATACTTCAAAACAAAATATTTTAAAGAAAAAAAGAAAAGAAAAAAAAAGAAAGGAGGAGAGAGAAAAAAAAAAAAAGTCAAACCAATATTTTATCATGTAAAATACCTGTGCTTAACCTTGCTTATAACATCGAGTTCATGCTGACAGCTTCATACTTTATCATCTGCTGTAATCGACTTGAGCGATAACACTCAGACAAGCCTCACATTCACATTCTCATTTAGCTGACATAGTCAGTGATGATAATATTCTAAATGCTAGATGATTATGTTACTGGTGTAACAAGATAAAAAATAAAATAGAATAAATAAATAAACCATTATATAGCTACTCTATCTTCAGACTTTGCCAGAGTCTGAAATTATAATTAGAGAAACTAAGTTTCAATTATATCTTCACAAAAAATACATACAGTGAAATACTGTATCTAACACCTTCCCAGCCACAACCCCACAAAAGTACAAAATGGTGTCAAACTACGGATTTCCATAGTCTGAATCTGAGTAATATGACTCAGCCTTGGTCTTTGAGCTACCTCCCTTTTGGTTACATTATTATTTAGGGTGTGTGCATCCCAAGACATTCCAAGACCCATTGCCTGAAAATGTTTTAATAATCAAAATAATCTGGTAAAACATCTAATAAATGCATTGCCAAGAGAGCATCTTTGGATGTACATGCCTTCATTTACACTCTCCTAGGTTCTGTCCATCTAGTCTAGCTTCTAAACAACTTTAATGATGTTATAAGTGCATGACACAACTTTTTTCTAAGATAATCATTACTATGGAACTTTCTTGTCTGTAAAATTAAAGGAGCAGGACCTGGACAAGGAAGGCCTTAGGTACTAGGCCTGGTCAAAAAGGTGATACTCCCAGGCTAGAATCTGGTTCCAGTCTATATCACTGGTGAGCTGGATTGGGCTTTGTTCTGGCCTAGAAGCAGCACTAGTCTGCCAAACTAGTCTCATTGATGCCAGCAGGGTATGTTTGTATGCCATGACCACTTTGATTTTGCTTGTTAATTTTCTTTCCATGTAGATGGCTCCACATGTGCTTAGTCACCAAGAAGTCAATTACTAAGCCTATCTGAACTGATTTGCTCCATGAGTGCTTAGCTACCAGGGAGTCAATTACTAGGCCTACCTGAATTGACTTCCTCCACAAGTGCTTATTCACCAAGGACTCAATTACTAGGTCTACCTAATTTGACTTGTTAATGATATTCCTTGAATATTTGTAAAGAAAAAGTTTTTACCCTGCTGCTAATGATGAAATAGCTGTAAATATAATAAGTTAATAATAATAATAATAATTATTATTATTACAATAATAACAATAACAATAATAATAATAAAAAAAAAATAATAATAATGACAATAATAATAACAATAATAATAATAATAATAGAAATAACAAGAATAATCATCATCATCACCATCACAATGATATCAATGATTAAAAATAATTAAAGGAATAGGGTAAGCAGGTTAAGCTAGGTCAGGTAGGCCTAATAATGACTCCTTACAAGTTGGTGATTAAACCCATGTGGAGGCACCTGTGTGTAAGGAAAAACAAAATTGAAAAATTAAAAACTCTAATGGACAGTCCATGTTC
>NW_020870680.1:0-35000 GCF_003789085.1 Penaeus vannamei | reverse complement strand
GCTTCATTTATATGGTAAAGATTTTAGGCAATGGCACCTAAAGTGAAGGTAAACCTTCAAAATTTTAATATTTTTATAAATTTTAGAAAAATAAAAGCTTTTAGGTGCTATATGTCGCTTGCAAACTACCGATCGAGCCAGGCGCACACAGGGGAAACTGCCAGTGCACGCCAACAAGCCGGTGCATACGTAAACTTGACAAAATTTTTACCCGTCGCTGATGGCTTAATAACCTGATTCTACATCTAAGCAAAGATTTTAATTACTTATGGAAAGGTAGATTAATCTATTGTGTTGATACAATGACAAAAAGTAGTATGTGTATGGTGGGTTCTTCTGTTCATTCTGCTCATGCTAACATTTGTCTAGCAAAAAAATTATAATAAAAAACAAAATAAATAAATACATTTAAAAAATAATAATAAAATAATAATAATAATAATAAAAAATCATAAAAAATAATTATATAAATAAAAATTTAAAAAAAATATATATAAATATATAAGCATATGATAACTTTTATTATTCTTTTGCTAGTTTTGTTCTGTAATGCTGAGGCTATGGATGCCCAATAAGCAGAGAAAACATTTTATTAGTAAAGGTCTATGAAATCCATTGGTTGGCCACACATCTGTTTATTTGTAACACAGAAAAATGAAAAGGAAGGCAGTAATGCAAGCTGATATCAATCTAATAATGTCAATTGTGAAATTATCCTCCATAACAATTGTAGAAATCTATGTCATTGATTAGTCAATTGTTAAGTAGGTCATTCTATGTCATATTACCTTTATCCACCCTCCCCTCACCCTCGAGTTCAAGACAAGAATGTATTTTCAATTTATGAATACTAAGCTGTACATGCATATGAAAAATCCAAAGCATAAATCAGATACAGAGTTGATCATAATATCATCATTAGTCTACCCCTCTCCTCATCTTCCAATTCAAGCTGAAGTTGGTAGTAAGCACTTACGAAAAAGATTACTTAACTTGGGAATAATAAATCATGTATGAATATCAGTAATCTAAAACATATACGAATGATTGGCTTGGAAAGTGTCCCTCTGCCATTCAGAAGGAAAAGCAAGGACTAAAAAAGTTCTGTGGGATAAAAAGAATTTGCACAAAGCTTACCTGCTGTGGGACAGGAGTAAGAGACTTGCTCCTGTCTGTAAAACCCATACGAGAAGGATACGTCAACTCTTGGATTTTCTTGGTCAGCTGTCCAACAGTCTGGAGAAAGAATACAAGATGAAAAAAAATCTACTAGCACAACTATTTACCTTGTCATATGACAATGCTATCACCAGAAAAGAACAGATGTATTTAAATCATATGAGAAAAGAAAATTTATTTTTGTGTCCAATACTCATTCACAATACCTTCACAATATATGCTTTGTAATTATCACTAGAATGACCAGACAAATGAAGAGACAGAAACTGATAACTTTTATGCAGTCACTTTAATGCCATATAAAAAATTGTTAAGTTTATACAAACAAAAATCTTATTCAGATACAAAAGCAGTAATTTTTGGGCTAATATTTTTCTATTCTAGAAAGTATTATTGAAAATATGTTTGAAGCTAATTGAAATACCCTACAGATATTCAGTTACTATGTCATCAGTTTCACTTTATCCTCTGAATAAGAGAACTTCCCCAAAAGAACATTGGGATTTGAAGTGAAGCTTGTATGGATTGCTAGTCTAATATCTCTCAAGGAAATATTAAAATTGAGGTTGCACTGGAATTCTCCCTGGACCAACAACCCTGCCAAGCTGTTAGGCAGCTTTCATACCAAGGTGGCATGTAGCATGTAACAAACCAATAGAAAATTAACATCTGGAAATATATGAAATCTTTCACACAGAAGTGGTATGGTCCATCACAAGTGCCATGAGTGATCTGTGTGATGCCACATCACTTCTGTACAAATTATTTCATATATTTCCAAATGTTTTTAAACGGCATGCCATGTGTGACATGCCACCTTGGTGTGAATGCTGTCTTAGTGTACATCACCTTATAATGAAAGGTTGCCCTTTTCCAATGGCACATAGTGCACTGACACAATCGGGCAAAGGTAAAATCTGGCTTACTGAAATGAAACCAACATTTGCATAACTGGATGTTACTCAGTGACATGTATTTATTGCTTTATTTACCTGATTCCTAAGGTGACCAGCTGTTCCTCCGAGGAAAGCCAGCCAAATAACAAGACAAGGGGGAGGTTTCGATGTTATGCGAACCACAAAGAAAGACATGGGTGGCTTCTCTCGATCATCATCCCTGTAAAAAATTTAAATAAATGTTTGTGTTTTACAAATTCGTACCCATACAAGGACACAATTCAAAACTAAGCAATATCAATTATCCAAGTACATACCATGAATATGAGGTTATAGGAATCCATGAGTGGTTAAATTCATCAAAATGTTTTTGTTCTCATACCAAACCACTTCTATCTAATTAACTCTATATTCACTTAATCCTTATGTAAACATTTGCTTACTTTTAACATGCAAGAATCTCTTATATACAGGTATTACCAAAGTCCCACTGGCTAACTGTATCTGGCTAACTGTATCTAAACCTTTATCAAATAAAGTAACATACACTTACTTGTACAAGAATTTTATGTAGGAATGATTTTCAATCAGTACAAAGTCACACCATTTGGCAAGTAGCGTAGTGAGAGCCAGCTCTCCTTGACGGCACTGTACCATTCCATATCTGAAATAACATGTATCCCATGAAAAAATTCAGGTCGAGGGCTGGGTGACATGAACATGCAGTCATGGGACAAAATAGCCACAGGCGAACAGGTGATGCGAACCTGCTGTGATGAGCAAAGGCCAGGGTGACAGAAAAGACTCACCACAAGTAAACAGACTTCTTAGAGGGTGATTAGACTCATTAGAAGGGGGCTTTTTGCATTATTCCCAATGCCAATGAAGTGTGGAATGTAATGTCTTTAAGCCTTGACTGGAAGAGCACTAGCTCTAGGTAGGACACCATTTCCATACTCTGCAATGTATTCCTGACACAAATAACAAAATGTTACATATTATTTTTTTCTTGCACTGAGTTATTTACTACATAGAGAGATGATATGGAGTCAGTGCAAAGAAAACAATCTATTACCATCTGGATAAAGCAAATCAACAGATAAATATGAACATTGGAAAATGGGAAAAAAAAAAGTTTATGCAAAATAACCTTGCAAAGGGGAGGCATAGAGTCTTGTCAACAGCCTATGC
Organism: Penaeus vannamei; assembly: GCF_003789085.1. Taxonomy (NCBI): domain Eukaryota; kingdom Metazoa; phylum Arthropoda; class Malacostraca; order Decapoda; family Penaeidae; genus Penaeus; species Penaeus vannamei. The sequence continues at coordinate 31,734 of NW_020870680.1, read as the reverse complement.
ACCACACTCCCTGCAGAGCAGCCACTATGTAACCTAATGCCCATATTTTTTGGCCATGTAACTGCCATAATGCAACCAGATCGGGTTAAATCAAATAAATCTACTTAACCATAGTGTATTGAATTACACTTGATGAACTTATTTTACAGTACTAATCAATTATGGCAGATACATTCCCATGAGAATGAATATCTACATAACACTACTACCTAAAATAAAGCAAATAACAAAAGAATCCTATTGCCAAACATGTTCAAACACTCATCACCTAAATATGCATGTTCACACACATTCATATCCCATGGGAAGAAAGAAGGTATGGTAGGGAATGGAAGGAGACAGATGTGAGAAATTGAAAATCATAATGTAGCTATGAAAACGTGATGACGACTGAGGTTTGTCAAACTGGGTGTTGGTTGGAAACATGCCTGGCTAAATCAAAGGTGCTCATGTTTTACTGTCACTGTTCAAACAACTTGTAAAATACAAATAATGAATATTATCTAACCCATCGTCTCCTATCCATACAATAAAAGCATGTTAAAGAAAATAAAACAAAAACTAATTAGTGGCCCATAAACTGACACACTGACCTGCCACTGGTGCTAGTGACATGGAGGACATGGAGGTTCTTGGGTAACGGATGGTCATGCTCTACAATAACTCCTATGCGGTGAGTATGCATCCACTTCTGCCAGATATTGATATCAAGCATACACACTGGCTTCCAGAAGTTTGTAAACTGGGGAAACTGGTCACTGTCAAAGACAAAAGAAAAGAGAAAAGAAAATCTAGGTAAATACATTTTCATTGATCTAACATATACAATCTAATATATACAATATTATTAATCAAACAAATTCAACTTCTTCCTGAGCTACTGTCCATCCGTAGTAAACAACCTTTCTTTGGAAAAGTCTCTAAGATCTGCCTTTTGCTATTTAAATACTGAAAAGAAAAGGAAAGTACTAAAACATTTATAACTCCTCCATGACTACCTAGCAGCAGCTGAGATGGGGTTGTTGTTGCCAGGGTTCAAATCAAAGACTGGGTACCCATTTTTCACACAGTCAGGTATGGTGTAAAATGTAGGACTAGATGCAAAGGACTGGAGCCCCACTAGCAGCATGTCAGTTTCTCGAAGGTGCTGTAGGGTAGTCCAATACTTAGCAACCATGCGCTGCCTGTACTTGGATCGAAACTGCCTGTTTATGTCATTGGTTACATCATTCAGGAACTGATATGTAGCTGCAAAGAGATTCAATCACTTGTTACATCACTCTGGAACTGATACAAACTTGCAAAAAGATTATCAATGATATAAACTTCATCTGGTTATGGTGCCAATGAAGTAAAGAGACTAGCAAAATAGGTAACTCATGTCCAGGAAGCTTCTTAAACACAGAATCTCATGAGAATTGCAATTTAACCTCCATGAATTACTTACCCTCAATCCATACTTCTGTATAGACTGTGGACTGTGTTGGTGGCCAAGCTGCTCTTATATGATATTCTATGAATATTGAGTATTTCCAGGGCAGAACTAGGATCAGCTGAAAATAGACAAACAAATTTACAACTACATAAAAAGAAGAGGTAGGAACTGTAAAACAAAAATATATTACCTCAACAGATAAAAAAATAGTACAAGCAGAGGACAGGTTTTTGGAACCATGAATAGGGACTTTGTTCTTAATGAGACTGAAACTTTAAAAACATATGTGTATATATAAGTTCATCTAAACTTTCTTCATTTATACAAATCCAACAGTATATACCTGAGGAGTGAAAAAAAATATTCCCACTATAACAAAAACCATTTATTTTCTCAAGGCAATGGTTTCCTTCCTAAATCTATAAAGTAATTCTAATACCTGTATTTGATCATCAGCTATGTTCACTTGCTTGATTGCATAACCTTCCCTTAAACGACATGAGAGAACAGCGTTGAGGGATGTGTTCAACTGTGTGTCTCTTTCTTTCTTCCTGATGAGTTCTGTTGCCTCCTGAGCGATTGGTTGTAAATTGAAAAACCTGCAATATCAATTATAATGTAAAATAAATTTTGCACATAATATGAAGAAAGTAATCAAGATTATATCTTATAAAGATGTAAATGTATTTCTGTATCTGAGAAGCACATTTTGTGATACTCAAGATCAGTAAACCCAAAATTCTTTATAAAAAATACGAATCAAACTCAACACAAATAACAGCAGTCAAAATAGCTATACTTATTCATAATCCATAAGTTGTTAGTAACACTTAAACAAAAAATGTAATCATCAAGTATTAGCATTACCTATTATTTCCATAGTATCCATTATCAGGTGAAAGTCCATTCATGAACTTCTGGAAGCCCCACGATAATAATGCCTTGTGGTAGTCATTCATATGGTACACATAATCCTCTTCCTGAAATTATGCAACAATAAGATAAATAATACACATGACATTATTTACAACTCTATTTCACATCATCTATCATTACACAGATCTTGTTACTGTGTTCTTTTCATAACCTTATCTCATATTCAAATAAATTGGAACAGGATCAAATTTTGCTATTTCCTACCCAACTAACTAACAGAAATGAAAATGCCTGTATACATTTCACTCTGATTAAATCCCTATGAAAACAAACAAACAACTCACAATTGGAGGTAGGGTATCCAAGTAAGCACCACAAGTTGCCGTTGCCAGGAAGTGCATAAGGTCAGAGAAAGGCACATATCCTAGAGATGCCTGAGGATGGTAGACAGAACCAAGCTGGAGAAAACTGCATGCAATGGTCTGGTTTCGCAACTGGACCAGTAGGATGTCAAACATGGTTGCATCTGGTAGACTAATCACACCGTCTGTGATCACAACAATACCTGGGAGAGAGAGATATTATTCATCCAATTATAAGGTTTATCTCAAATATCAAAACTTTCTCAGTTATATATCAAAACAGTACATAGGAATCATTCACAACAATAAAAAAGAGACTTTTAGTAATAAATGCTACATAAAAGTATCCCCTTAGTGAGATGAAAATGAAGTTTTCATGTTACACATACAATAATACCCTTTTTGAGGACTTGAACCAATGCCATTGTCAAAATGTCAAAAGATGCAAAAGCAGAACATATAAAAAAAAAAGCTTTCTCTCCAGGTTTTTACTAGCTTACAGTTCCAGTATCCAATGTACTTAAATCAGTATATTAATCACAATCTAATATAAAGACTGTTATTTCTTTCTAAAAAAATGAGTGGCGAATTTGTCTTGTGCAAACACTAACCTGCACTACTGTTCTCTGGTAGTAGCTGGAGAGCAACAATACCATAACGCAGCATGTTGACAAAACCAATGTCGGGTGATACCATGGGGTTGGAGACCGTTGTGGGACCCAAGTCAACAGTCTCATCAAAAAGCATCCCTGTGACCTTTTCTCTCGCCTGCTGGGACTGATCCCGAGCAATATCCATTTGGTCATATGTCTGTGCAGTGGCCTGTTGTAAAGAAGCAAGATTTTTAAAATCATCAAATTGAAAGGCAGATTCAGTAATATGCTTTTGACAACACTCACATTTTGTTCCATTGTATAGTTGACGTGGGTCTTGCATATAACTATTCAAATAATTTTCAGTTATCTGTTATAATCTATCTTGTAAATTTCTATTGTTCTAATCAAATTCTCAATAAATCTAAAACCATGCTAACATAAATTTCTATATAACTATATTCATCACTCTTGTAACTATGCTTATCATCATTTTTATAATTATTTAACTTCTATACTACTCAAAACCATTCCATGACATTCTCACCTCAGCCAACTGCGTTTCCAGCATCGTGAGTTTTGCATGTATGCTGTCAAGGAAAGCATCTAGGTTGTGTAGCATCAGAAGCCATCCCTGCACCAGAACCTGCTGTGACTGGGACTTGAAAAATGGCGTGTGTGCAATGATGGTCAAATAAACCTTCGGCTGGAATAGTAACTGACTTCCTGTTGATGAGAAGAAGGGGATGACTATATAATCTCATGAAAAATATCATCATTCCAGTTTTCAGTTTTAGTTTCAAATCTATTTAAATTTTGACAACTGAAAAATCTTAAAACATTTTACCATACCCAAATTTTAGAAAATTCTGATTAAACAAACCTGGCACATAAAACGGCCGCACTATGCCCTTCAGACATTGTTTCAAGGTGCTAAATACTTCATCCAGAACAACACTGCCCTTCGTCACATCCACAATTGATGTGGATGGAGAGAGATCCAGGCAGAATACAAGTCTGTATTTTCTTGAGAGGAAGTGCAGGGTAGTTCGTTGAGTGATGCGGTACTTATACAAATGTGATGTGTCATAGTCCCATTCTCGGGGCACATCCAAAGGAATCACGGATACAACTTCAAGCTCCTCCTCACAGTCACTCTGTATTAGAGACATGGAGTTTTACTTAACTGTTTTCCTAATATCTAATAAAACTCATCAGACATTTTGTAAAAATTTTGTCAATTCTTTAGATTCCAGTTTGTAAAACAATCATAAAAATATATGTACGAATACACATGCATGCACATATACAGGCATGCACACATACACGTGCGCATGCACACATACGCGTGCGCACACACACACACACACACACACACACACACACACACACACATACACACACACACACACACACACACACACACACACACACACACACACACACATATGAAGTATGTAACAGCACAAACCAAAAAATATATAAAATTAAGTAAAGACTCACTAATTTCTCCCTTCTTGGCACTGTTATCACAGAATTTATTCGCTGCAAATACCACTCGGCACGAACATTTCGGGATATCCGATACTCTTTTTTCATTAAGATGTAGACATGTTCAGCTTCGAGGGCTTCTCCCCCCTGAGAACAGAAAAAGAGTGAAATATATCACATTACATACACTATAAGGAAATACTTAATACACATAATAATTGCTAAAAGGACAAAGCAGACTGTTGCACTGTATATCAGGAGCTAATACCCAAAATCTGGAGTTAAAATGCCTTGATGTAAGCTCTACCAATGTGAAACATCAGGAAACCTTGAACCAATGTCATCATTTCCAGTGGTAACGGGAAACACGACACCTCTAAGGTGACAGGAATCGAGTAGGCAGTTAACATTTATTGAGTTGCCAGATGCATTCCTCCTACTTTGGATATCTCATGCATATTCGCACTTATATTCGATATCTATAATACCGCACTACCCACCATAAGATATCAAAAGCCATATTGGATATCATATTCCAAAATACTGTGTACCTGTCAGAAAAATAACCAGTACAGTAAAATAGCAAGGCATCAACCGTGGCCATTCCCATTGCATTACAGAAATGGGCAGAGCTTAGTGGCCTGTCTCGCCTCCAATCACAAGATAGCTTTTGGTGTCACGCCGCCTCATGTCTCGCGACAAGCTAATTGCCACCGGAAAATATAGAACAACTTAACATATTTATATGCACACAAATGAGACTGCATGGTCTTTTCTCAGACTTTATTTCTTCAGCAGCTAAGCAATAGCATTTGCTATTTCACTTCAAACTGGCTTCTGTAATCAATGGTCTTAAAATGGATATTTTGTATCTTTGATATCTCTGAAAAAGGTTCTAGGGTCCATGTGCTGCAAACTGTTTTGTCTGTCAGGGTTGATACAAGCATTCGAAAGATTACCATATAATGTGTACTAAAAACAGTAACATTTTCAAATCTTTTTTGTGTTTTGTTTTGTTTAAACATACATTCATATAAACTATCTGTCAGGTCACACCTCATTGCTTATTTACATCTTTGTCTTATGGTATGATCACCTTGAAGTATTGAGATTCATACTGTCTTGACTTCTTTGGTTATCAAAATGTTTCTTTTTTAAAGCAATCAGCTGATCTTGTATTTACGTCATTCTACCGTAGTTCATATGTTATGCCCAGCATACTGACCCAAGAAAAATCTTGCAACAAAAGAATGACTAACATTTATTTAAATATGAAACTACTAAAATTCATGCATCTTTCCGTCCATTCTCAAGAATTAAAAGTGAAAACTAACGAGTGTCATAAACTGTAATCTGATAACAGGAGACAAGAAAGGTGCTCGACCTCCCTTATAAACAAAGTACATTTCTTTAATCCTCATTAACAAAACACCAAAAACTACACATCACATGACAAATTAAAAGCTCACTTCCTCATCTGAAGGCACTGTTTCATCTGTAGTTGTCATCTCGCGACTTGGGACATGAAATACAGGGTTTGTTTACATCTAGACTGACTGTGTGCGTAACAGGACCTCCCACCTCCCGCTGGCTCGTGGAGGGGTAACGGGGGTAAAGTATATTCGGATTATATATTTTTTGATACCGTCATAGGTAGTATATTTATTCTATAGCTTAATTACTTGTGTTATAGTGTCCGTTGTTCGTATGGTTGTTCTTCCTCTTTCTCCTTTTTTCATAGGCATTCACCGTTCTTGATAACTGCCATTGTTGTTGCTCCTGTTATTATACATATCGTTGTTGCAATCAAGGTCTATATAAGTTCTTATATAGACCTTGGTTGCAATTATCATTATAATGATAATATCATCATTACTATCATGCTCATTATTACTATTACTGTTATTGTTATTATTATCATTATTATCATCATTATCATTATAACTATTATCATTATCATTATTATTACCATTATTATCATATTTGCCGTTATCTCTATAGGTTTTAATCTGCATTTTTTTGCAATTCTTTTATTTCTTCTTGTCGAAGGTCAACTCATTTCAAGTCTCAGCTCTTCCCACACATGCGTGTCAACCTGGGGGAGTCTAGATCACTAGCAACTCGAGGAGGTCATGACGCCGGATTTTGATGACGTCACAAAAGATGCCATTCTGTTTTTGAAAAAAAAAACATAAGGTTTATTATTCATTTTGGTCTTCTCAATAAAAAAAGTGGAAACTAATGATTTTAATGGTTATATTTTCATTGAACAATCATCAAAATAGCCCTATGGATGAGAAGAGTAGGCGACATTTTTATGCATGATTGTTGATGACCCTACCTTGGACCTCAGCCCTCGCCTCAACAATTTTTACACAGGCTTTTCTGCTCATCTACCCTTCTTCTTTTTCATCCTCTTCTGTCCACATCCTAAAGTGTGAGAGCTGTGCTGAAAGGATGAAAGGCTGGCTTTGTGTCGGTCCTGAACGGCTTTTGCAATTCGTTTGCTTTTCCCTCTTTACCTTTTCCACTACCACAGTAACCTAGTGTTGTACAACCTTTGACATCTACATTGCGTCCGAATCGTGAATTCTTTTTTTTACCTTTTCGCCACAATACGTTATTAAAGTGCTGTATGTCCTTTCCTTACCCAGGGGAATTATCCCAGATTTTTTTTAACACAGCACATTATTACACCATTCCACCAGTATTACCAAAATTACTTTCCATAGACATGATCTCTCCCCTTGATGCTTAAAATTGGCGGAGAGTGTTCTCCCTCCTGTCAATGCCAGCAGTGCAGACGTCTAGGCCACCCTGCCAATCAATGCTGCTCCACTGCCCAATGCCCACTACGTACTCAACCAATTTAGTGGTTCCCATAATTAATTTTTAGGAGCTGTCTTACCTACAAGTTTCAGTCTGAGGAGGCAAATCTCAGATTCAAACTTGGCCTCATTTTACGTGAACAGGAGGAAGCGGAAGAGTACAGGAGAAGGAGGAAGAAGAGGAAAAAGAGGTGAAGTAGGGGGAAGAGGAAGGAAGAGGAGGGGGAAGACAAGAGGAAGAAGAGAGAGGGGAGAGGGAGAGGAAGTAAAGGAAAAGGAAGAGGAGGAGGAGGAGGAAATGGAAGAGGAGGAGGGAGGAGGAGGAAAATGAGGAGAAAGAGGGGGAGGAGGTAGATAAAATGGTTAATGGTTAAAAGCGAAATAAATGTGCTAGACATCTAAGGTTATATAGCACTATAGGAAGGTATAATAAAGGGTGCTAGTAACTATGCGTCAACTATCTAGAGTAATGTTGAAAGGTTAAGGATGGGTAAGGGAGTTGACGAGGGAATAGGTTATGGTGGTTTAGGTAAGGGAATTGGATCAAGTGAAGGAATTTATGCGTCTGAGGAAGGAGAGCAGGTTGTCAAGGCAGAAGTTGTGGGATTCTGTAAGGATGTCTGATATGTTGGGAGGTCGGTGAAGGGAGAATAGGTGTGGAAAAGCAGAGGTACGTGCTGTATTAAAGCGTGGACAGGACAAGAGAATGTGTGGGACTGAAAGAGGGACGTTACATAGAGGACATAGGTGCGGGTCTGAGCGTGACGTTAGATAGGCGTGTGTTAGGCGAGTGTGGCCAATACGTATGCGTGCGAGGGCCGTCTCCCAACGTCTCCCATCGGGTATACAAGAAGGTTTTAAAGTGGGGGTAATAATCCGTAGCTGGAATATGTGATGTGCACATTGCGGCATAGCGTGCAAAAGTATCTGCCTGTTCATTGGCAAGGATTCCAACATGGCTGGGTACCCAGCAAAATCTGACAGATTTATGACGTGTGGATATATAGAACAACCAGTTCTGGATCTTACAGACAAGGGTCGAGTGCATAGACTTTTTAAGGGCTAAAGAGTTACGGGAGTCAGTGAAAGTAGTGAAAGAGGAAGAGGGGAGTGAGTATATGCGTCTTAAGGCAATAAGGAGTGCATACAGTTCTGTAGTAAGGACACTAGATTCAGGAGGTGGGGTGTATTTGAAAGTGCTATTTGGGAATATTACTGCGAATCCAGCTGCTGAGATGGATTTGGAACCGTCAGTGTAAACATGAATGCTGGAGGAATGGGTGGAGACATGGCCAAGGAAATGAGTGAGAAGGATATAGAGATATCTGATTTTGGTGGGTCAGGGAAAACAGGAGCAAATACAGGGGTTAGGTATAAGCCATGGAGGAATGGAATGGACAGAAAGTTGGAGAGGTCGGAGGTGAGGGAAGGGGGAATGGGAGAGGAGGGTATCCATGCGTACGGGGAGAGGAGTTGGTAAAAGTGGGGAAGAGGTAAAGGCAGGAAGCAAGGATTGTGGAATAGTTAGTTTGATAAGGGAAAGTTGGTGAAATCGAGCATAGCATCGGAGAGAGAGAAGGGCTCGACGTCGAGAGAGGGATGGCATGCCAGACTCAGTATACAGGCTTTCAACAGGAGAGGAGCGGAAGGCGTTTAGGGCTAAGCGGAGACCACTGTGGTGGATTGTATCAAGGTGAGCAAGAAGGGAGGTTGAGGCAGAGGAGTAGATATGGCATCCATAATATAGAGTGGAGAGGATTAAGTTAACATGAAAATGGAGGAGAGTTTTGCGATCTGAGCCCCAGGAGATGCGGGAAAGAGTTTGTAAGATTCGGAGTCGGCGTTGAGCTTTTTCTTTAATCCACAATATATGGTCTCGCCAGGACAATTTGGAGTTAAATATAACGCCTAGGAATTTGCCAGAAAAAAACAGTATTGGAATGGAGCGTTATATAAGAAGAGTGGAGGTTTGGGACTTTTACGTGAGCGAGAGAAAAGGATGGGGAAAGATTTAGAGGTAAAGAAGCGAAAGCCATGGTTAGTGGCCCAAGAAGTTACTGATGTTATTGCAGACTGAAGGAATTGACAGAGATCTGGTATGGATGTGCCAGATGCATAGATGGTTAAGTCATCATATAGTGATGCCCGGGCTTCTGGTGGTAGGACTGAGACAATGTCATTTACAGCAAGAAGGAATAAAGTGGTACTAAGTACACTTCCTTGTGGGACGCCTTCGAATTGAGGAAAGGATGATGACGTGGAAGAGGCAATCTTGACCTGGAAAGTACGTTTAGAAAGGAAAGATTTTATGAAGACACCCATGTTTCCACGTAAACCTAGGGAGGACAATTGTTGGAGGATGTGGTACCGCCATGTGGTATCATATGTTTTTTTTTTCTAGATCAAAGAATATGGCTAATGCGGATTCAAGGCGTGCAAATGCAGATGTAACATATGTCTCGAAATGGGCAAGTGGGTCTGCTGTACTTCGGGCACGTCGGAAACCTAATTGGGAAGGGGAAAGGAGATTATGAGATTCAAGATACCACATTAAGCGGAAGTTAACCATTCGTTCTAATAGTTTGCACAAGCAGCTAGTTAGAGCTATGGGGCGGTATTCTTGGGGTAGGGTACCTGATTTATTGGGTTTCAAGAAAGGTAGGATAAGAACTTCTCGCCAATGAGAAGGAAAATTTCTTGATGTCCATATGTGGTTGAAAATAGTTAAAAGGAAGGATAGAGACGATGGGAGGTGTCGGAGCATACGATAGTGAATACCATCAGGGCCTTCATGAGTGTTGCGGCACGACTGTAATGCAGCGCTGAGTTCAGAAGAAGAAAAAGGAGCATGATAGGACTCATCAGAGGATAGAGTGAAGGTGATAGAGGTGCGTTCCTTAATGGCTTTAATGGAAGAAAAGTGTTGTGAAAGGTGAGAGCCACTACTGACCTGGCTGAAATAGTTGCCCAGTTCATTAACTACTTCAATAGGCTCAGAAATTAGAGTATCTCGAATATGTAGGACGGGTGCAGGATGGGGGGGATGTTTGCCTGAGAATTTATGGATCCGTCGCCAAGTAGCTGAAATAGATGTAGAAGATGTAATTGAGGAAACATAATTTTGCCAGCTATTTGTTTTGCTGTTTTTAACTGTACGGCGAAGATGGGCAGATGCTCTTTTAAAGGAAATAAGGGCTGATAGCTGGTGAGGGGTGCCTCGTTTGTAGCGACAGCTGTTCCAGGCTGCTCGTTTTAAGCGAAGCGCTTTGGTGCAATCAGAATTCCACCATGGAACATGTTTAGAGGTATAAGGTCTTAAAGTTCGAGGAATGGCTGTATAGGCAGCTCATAGGATCGTGGTTGTAAAACATTGTAGCATGTCTGAAATGGACGGTGAGGCGGGTGGAGGGATAGGTATAGTTGAGAGTGAAGTGGAAGTATGCCAGTCACCTCTATCAAAGCACCAGCGTGGTGGATTAGGAAATGGTACATATGAAGTAGGAGAAAGGAGTACTGGGAAGTGGTCACTATAGGGGAAGTGGTCTAGAACTGACCAATGGAAATCTAAATGTAGAATAGGAGAGCATAGAGAGAGGTCAAGGCATGAAAAGGATTGCGTGCGCATGTCAAAGTGTGTGGGGCGATCTGAATTAAGAATTATTAGGTTATTTGTGAAGAGGAAGTGTTCTAGAGATCGGCCTCGAGAGATGGTGGTAGAGTCACCCCACAGAATGTGGCGGCAGTTGAAATCACCAACTACGAGGAAAGGTGGTTGGAGTTGGGAAATTAGAGTTTCAAAGGCAGTAAAGTCAATGGGATGGGATGGGGAGAAGTAGACTGAAATTACTGTGATCCAGCGGCGAAGAAAGATGCGAATAGCTGTGCACGGGACAGTAGTTTGTATGGGAGGTATGACATAAGGTGTTTTATGATGGATAAGTATAGACGAGACATAAAGGGAGTGTGGGGAAGAGATAAAAGGGTAATTGGGAATTGGAATAGGAGGATGTGTGAGGAAAGTCTTGGAGGCAGATAATAGATGGATTATAAAAAGCAAGGATATGACGTAGGTCTGGTCTGTGAGAACGGAAACCGCGAATATTCCAATGTAGGAGAGCTATATCTTAGTTATTTTATGAGTCAAAGCGTCGGTATGTGTTGGGGAATCTCGGGGGGGGGGGGCTAGGGGGTGTAAAGGAGGGGTATCAGGAGGTAGGGAATCTGTGGAAGGGCATTGTTGTGACATGAGTGATTCCCGTGTGTATCCGGGAGGGAGTGGAAAGGATAGAGGGGATGGATGGAGGGAGAATATGCGTATAGTTGGGGTTGAAGGGGGTGGGTTGTGTTGGGAGGGAGTAGATGTGTGGAGAGTATTAGTGTTAGGAGGATGAATATCGGAAGGATGGATAGTTTGAGTTGAAGGGGATGTGTTGTCTTGGGAGGGATTAGGAGGAAGGGGTGTAGGGGTATGAGTAAGAGGGGATGGATATCAGGAGACCTAGGGGCACTATTATGAAGGGTGATGTCAGGTGAGGGAGTAATGATGGGTTGAAGCAGTGAGGCAGTTCAGGATATGACATAGGTCTGGTCTGTGAGAACGGGAACCGCGAATATTCCAATGTAGGAGAGCTCTTAGTTATTTTATGTGAGTAGTGCTATGTTGTGACATGTGTGAGTGTGTATCCGGGAGGGAGTGGAAAGGGTAGAAGGGATGGAGGAAGGGAGAATGTGCGTATAGTTGGGGTTGAAGGGGTGGGTTGTGTTGGGAGGGAGTATGTGGGGAGTATTAGTGGTAGGAGGTTGATATCGGAAGGATGGATAGTTTGAGTTGAAGGGGATGTGTTGTCTTGGGAGGGATTAGGAGGAAGGGGTGTAGGGGTGTTGTGAGTAAGAGGGGGATGGATATCAGGAGGATGGGTATTGGGAGGATGGATATCGGAGGTGGACGGGATTGAGGGGTTAGGTTTGTGTTGAGAGGGAGTAGGAGGAAGGGGTGTAGGGGAGTATTAGTAGGAGGGGTATGAATATCGGCAACCACTTCGTGTGGAAGGAGCATGAGTTATGGGATCTTGTGTCTCAAGCATATAACTTGGAATGTCATCCATTGTTTCTGCAGTGGAGTTGGTTGGAGAGTTTTGTGAGAAGGTTATTGTTTCTGCAATGGAGTTGGTTGGAGAGTTTTGTGGGATAAAGATTTTCATATGAGGGGGGGAAGAGGAGACTGGTGTCTCAGGATTAAAGGTAAAGGTAGGTGGAGCTGATTGTGGTGTAGGGGAAGAAGGGTTAGAACGTTTAGTCTGTCTACTGCGGGTAGTGCGGGGAGGGAGAGGGGTTGGTGTTGGGGCTGTAGTTGAGATTGGAGCTGTGGTTGAGATTGGGGTGTCTGGGTTTAGAGTGGCAAAGGAATTGGTCTGAGGGATGTAGAATGTAGAAGTGGAAATGGGGACATTTTGGGGTGGAGGGGGAAGGGCTGAGCTAACGATGTTGCTAGAATATGGAGTATGAGAGAAACCTTGTCGACGTGCTTCCTGTCTGGCTTCACGTAAAGTGAGACCATTTTTGTATCTCAGAGTTGCTACCTCAGCTTCAAACTTGTAAGTGGGACAGCCTCTATAAAATACATTATGGGGGCCGCCGCAGTTAGCACATGTACGTGTTTGTGCTGAGCAGTTTGATTGATTATGACCAGGTTGGGCACATATGGGGCATCGGTCTGTGGAACGGCAATGTTTGGCAGGATGTCCAAAGCGCCAACAGTTTTGACATTGACGGGGAGGAGGTTGGTATGGTCGACAGGGAGGGATTGTCCACCGATGTTAATACGTAAGGGAAAGTCATGTGTACGGAAGGTAATTTTGGCAATGTTGGTCGGATTCTTTCGTTGACCTTTAGGAGGAATGGTGTACCAATGTACTGATTTCACATCTTGGTCTTTGAGGCATCCTAATAAGTCTTCTCCAGTCTGACCAGTCTTTGGTATCAACTGGGCAGTTTGCTGGGGAGAGAGAGACAGTTCCGGTACAGGTATTAAGGGTTGGATGAGGTTCTGCAGGAATGGGATTGCCAGAATGATCAGTTAACTTTAATAGTGCTATAGATTCAGTTTCTGATCTGACTGTTACAAGACGGGAGCGATCGCGTCTGGTATACTTGTTTTTGGAGGCATTGTTGAAAGAGAAGTGTGTTGCCTGAGTAAGGAGCTGTAGAAGAGATCGCATTTAGCTGGGCTAAACAGAGTATTTAAGATATCTGTAGGGTTGGTGGTGGCGGATGGTCGGGGACGTGTGGAAGAGGGAGTATTACTGAATGATGGAGAATAAGGCTGCAAAGTAGTAATAAGGGAGGATTGGTTGTTTGATGAAGGTTGCGGGGGTAGAGTTGATTTATTTGAGGAAGTTGGGTGGGTAGGAATGTCTTCTGGAGATTGATTCTCTGCTTGGGTGGCTAATGCACTAGTAGGCATTGAGGAGTAGGTAGTTGTTTCAGTGTTCGGAGCCGTGGTCAAAGGAGTGCCTGGATTGGGGCTATTTGATAAAGGGGCTAGCCTCATTGCCTCTAATAAAGGGATTACATTTTCATTACTGGTCATGGGTAACCTGGATTATATAAAAGGCATTACCTGGTCCACCTCCATCGCTACTGAAAGGTAAGGGCTAGATTAGTCGGGAGTACCGTGCCCATAGTTCCCGCAGGCCGTTCAGGACTGGCACAAGGTCAGTCTTTCATCCTCTCAGCACAGCTCTCACACCTTAGGAAGTAGATAGTAGAAGGGGATGGAGACGGGATGGAAACAAAAGCTGGAGGGGGAAAAGACCATGCAAAATTAGCTAAGTTGAGGGCGGAGGCCCTAGGCAGGGGGGATCCCTGCATTGGGTCTCAGTCTCTGTCTCCTAAGCCCCCCCACGACAACAACCGGCAGGGGATTGGGGGGGCGCTACCTCAGATTCGAACTTCTAAGTGGGACAGCCTCTATAAAATACTTTATGGGGGCCACCGCAGTTAGCACATGTATGTGTTTGTGCATAAGTTTGATCGGTTATGACCGGGTTGGGCACATATGGGGCATCGGTCTGTGGAACGGTAGTGTTTGGCAGGATGTCCAAAGCGCCAACAGTTTTGACATTGGCGAGGGCTGAGGCCTAAGGCAAAGGAAATCCCAGCATTGGGGCTCGGTCTTTGTATCCTAAGCCCCCCCCCCCCATAACAACGAGCAAGGGATTGGGGGGGTAGACAAAAAGGAAGAAAATGGGAGGAAGGAGGAAAAGGAAGAGGAAAGATGAAGAGGTTGGAGGAAGAAGGGGAAGATGAAGAGGGAAGAAGAGGAAGGAGGAAGCAGAAGAAAAGGAACAGAAAGAGGATGAGGAGGAAGAAGAGAAGGAAGAGAATGAAGAGGAGGAGGAAGAAGGAAAATAAAATAAAAGACAAAAATTATGAAGGAGAAAATAAGAAAATACAAAGAAGAAAAAGTAAATACGAAGATAAAGAGCAAAACGAAAATACAAAGAAAGAAAGGAAAAAGAAAATATGTAAAAGACGACGACGGAGGAGGAGGAAGAGGGAAACAAAGACAACAAAGCCAATGAGCATCAAGGTCAAATAGAAAAGAAACAAAAGACAGATTAAGGATTAAAAAGAGGACAAGGATGAAACAGATAAGAAAATATTCTATTTCAGTAATACTTGACTAGATATTTAAACATCACCAAATCTAGTCTTTCAACACCAGGAAAAAGAAACTACAAGCTGTATGATGTTAAGCTTTAAATGTAAAAGCATTTTGTGTTATTGTTCAAGTTCTGTGAGTATCATATTCTTGTTTTCTTTCTGAAACATCTCAAATATCATACAATTTGCAACCAATTATTTACAAATTAGGTTTTATTAATTACATACATTCACAGCAGTGTTATTTTCAATTCTTTTAACATAATCAACACACTTTTTTCAAGTTACAACTGATTAATAGTTGGGTTTACCACACAAAGGATCCAACATTTGAAAAACAAGTTCATCTTTGGATTGACATCAATACCTCTGTGATTCTTATATTAGTGAAAATCTTCCCTTATTTTTATCCACTAGCAAGTAAATTTGTGTTTCAACCCCTGAACAAACAGAACAAAATTACTAAATCCTTGTAGTTAAATGTAGAATTCCCAGCCTGTGCAAAAAAAGAAAAAAAAAAAAAAAAAATGCAATATTAAAGTACATTAAGTAGAAGCTATTTATTGGGTTTGCCCTTTTAGGCACTGTTACTGTCTATAATCGGTTAATATTTGATAGGCATTAAGAACCACGAGGTACTGATGCCATACTCACATCTAACATGGAATTCTTTCCCAACTCCAACTGTGGGCCTCTCTCCTCTCACTGGAGATACAAAAGAGGACTAACATAAGTCTTACAGTGATAAAACAAATTCTCATACCACAGCAGATACAGTTCTGATGTGATATGAATTGTAAAGCTTTTAAAGTTATGCAATCATCATCTCCAAAATGGAACGAGTTCTTCCAGGGTTCATAAATCTCTCGAACAGCTAAATTCACAATCTAATTTTATTCATCGTCTATTCCAACTGATACATCAAGACACTAATGATTACATGAATACTGTCAAAACTGAATCATGCTTGGCAAGGATATGTACTGAAAATATGCTAGATATGTTCAAAAATAACCTAGCCTGAAGGAACATCAGGTAACACAATAAAACAAATGTAGCAACAAAAAAGTAAAAGTTCCTCTTGGCAAAACCAATACAATTTGAATAGGTTCTAATAAACATCTGCACAATCTGAAGCTTGAATCTGCACATTATAATTTACACAGGATAGGTGCGCATAACAGGGACTTCCGAATCAAGCAATGGTATTTTCAATAAAAGCCTAAGTGAGGACACTTCATAGTTCTTGGCAGTGGTGGTGACATTGCCTATCCAGTAGCCTTGAAGAAAACTAGACAAATAAACCATCATCTTCTCTTGTGCACCAGGGAGCAGTAAATGGCAGTCAAAACTCAAATGAAAATTCTCCAGATAATTAGTTATCCTTCACTATTATGGATCACAAGGAACATCCTGCATGGATACTTCCAGCAGCAGGCTTCTTTAGCAGTAACAAAAAGGAACAACTCAAGACAAACCAGTTTCTTTTCCAATATTTGGTCAAATGAAATAGAGAGGATGTCCTTTTGAGTTCCATGGTGCTAAAGCACTGCTTGCCTTACTTAATTACAAACTGGGGGTCTCAAATGACTCATTTTAAAAAAAGTCTGACATCCAACAAGACATATATGATTAGCCATCAGCAGACACAACCCCATTGTTGTCGAGCCATAGCGTCCCTGAGAGACTTGACTAGGACTTGTTTGAAACCAGAACACCCTGTGTGCTGGGAGCGTTATTTGACTGTGTTGAAGTGTCCTCCTTTGGTGTGTCGTCCTGGCCCCTGATCCGAATTCCGTGCTTCTCCCTGTACTCGTTGACCTCTTTCCCCTTTGCGACGAGCTTGTCATTCAGAGACTCTATGACCTTGGTTAACTGCAGTGAAATGAAAAAGAAGGTAAAGGGACCTGTTTACTATGATTTGGATTACGAAAGCATCTATGTTTCATTACTGGAAGGCAGAAGAAAATGAGTATAATCAAAACATAGCTTAAGAAAAGGGTTGGGGTTCCAAGGCATTTGGTTAGTCAAAATACGCCATGTTCACCTCTCCCAGCTTGGAACAATATCAAGAAATTCATGGCATTGATATAAAAATTGACAATCTTCCTATATGCTCATATATACACATACATATACATATATACATATTCATAAAAACATATACATATTCATAAAAACATATATATATATATATATATATATATATATATATATATATATATATATACATACATACATACATACATACATATACATATAAACACATACATTTATATGCATATACACATATACATATAAACACATATACATATACATTTATATGTATTCACACATACATAATCATATATACATATACAGACATATAGATATGTACTGCAATACTGCCTATCTCTGTACCTACATACATCGATACAAACATATATATGTAAAAAGCTATATATAGAAAATAAATAAAATGTCACCACTATTTAAAATGTCACTATTAGGCAGAAACTCACTGACACTCAAATTGCACTTAATGTGTTAAGAGTGAGAAATAAATATCTGCTTCTGAAGTTGTCAAAATTTAATAAATAATATTCAGTCAGTTTATGGTACTATGTTTCCCTTTTCCTAACTTATATGAAATAGTTTCATGTAATGCCATTTAAAACATGCATTGACATAAATGCTGCAATACCAACTTGCACTCTCTTACTGCAATGCTATAGTCTGTTCCACAAGCACTGGTGCAAAAAAAAAAAAAAAAAAAAAAAAAAAAAAAAAAAAAAGTTGGCTTAGCACATACGTTGGTTAGACTGGATTCACATTTGTTTTTAAAGGACATTTTTAAAGAATATAAACTATAAACACCAGTCAACATTTTTTTTGTCTTTACAGAATACCAATTTTTGGAGGATTTCGTGTCAGAGTGTGGAATTAACTGTAACAAAAGAGTAACTAACCTGGTCCCTATTGTTTGTGAGAGCTGGTAGAATTTCTGCGACGGTTCTTTCTACTAAGACTCCTCCAACCATACGGAAACACTTTCGATCTGGGCAGACCTCGGTAAGAGTTTCTATAACAACCCTGCAGGAAAAAACATGAAATTATTAACTTATTTTTATGCATCAGATTTTTCTTTGTGCGAGGCCTCCTAAAATTGTTACTTTAATAATAAAATCTAAGGTACTTATGTAAGAAAAACAGAGAAGAAACAGAGAATTTCATTTTTACAGTTGTTTACTATGTGAAAAATATACACATCACCTCACTAACTAAATGTATTCTTCCTCAAGAATGACTAATTGTAACTCAACACTAAATGATTCATTTATAAGGGCCTTGTTGCCACAATTTTTCCCAACAGTAATAAAAAAAGTTCATTTACAGAATNAGAAATAGTGATGGTCAGATAGAGTTATGGTAAGCCAACTCAGGGTAACTAAAAGAAAAAATAAAGAAATGAATGGTATGTGGTTGGGATGATGTGTGGGCATGATGGCTACCCTCTGGGCGGAAAGACATCCCCCGACTCGCGCACACAATCGCTCAGCGAGGGTGCACGGCCCGGGGCCCCTTCCTCGCCCAGGCATGTAGTTCGCCATGCTCGGTGCTATGAGGTAATTTTTCTGGCGTGGAAGCGATCCTCCGATCCGAGCACACGCACTAAGTGGGTGTGGTCGAACCGGAGGCCTCCCCCGCCAATCTTGTAAATGCGGTGATGGTGTGCCTGTTGCGTTGAAAAACTGATGTAAAAACGAACAAACAAACAAAGAATAATATAAACACAACATTAAAGGTACGGTCAGACTACCCATAGATTCGTGAAATCCAGCGATTTGGAATGGAATTTGCCCACGCATGGACTCATATCACTGGACATTCGCCCACACGATCGATGCGATGGAAACCCACTCGTCCATCGTTGGATGATTGGGAAAATTGCACACATTGGGAATCTATAGTATGCGTGGTATACATTTCTTTCTATTTCATAGTGTAATATATTATTATGTATTTTCAAATTATTCAGAGTTATTCATATTTAGTTTTACATCATTATTATCCCGTGAACATTTGAAAATGTGTGAATTCTGAAGCAATTTTCACCCTCCTTGAAAAGGTTTGAAAGGAAGAAGTGCTTTGGAATATCAAGCATCCATTTTACCACAAAAAGAACATGAAACGGACCCTGTTTGACAAATATCTTCAGAACTGATGTCGAGTATCCACAGCTTCTTGGACTGACTACAGGTAATATATATATAAAAAAAAAAAAAATGAAGTTATTGCTATGATTTTATAAAAAATTCTTGTATATTTTGTAATTCATTTAGGACTAAGTTATAAGTTGCTTTTGTGAGGCTGTTTTCAAAGATTGTGTGATACATGTATAAGCTGTGTAGGCTACCTTACAAACAGAGAAATTTGGCAAAATGAGCAAAATTCAAAGGCAGCTGACATGATTCTTCTCAATTCAGTATTATATATGATCATTAAAACTATCAATAAAATATTTATCAGGAAATAGAATTATTTTAGACTATATTTCCTTCCCTAAAGAAAGTTCATCTTTTCTCATGTATTTTTATTTTACCTTATACTTATATTTCACCAATAATGACATTGTAATGATTCATAAACTCACCCAAAAATATATTTGGGGCATAACGTAACACTTTGTAACAAGAATATGCTCTAAAACAAATTTTGAATAACCATTAATTATATGTAAAGGTCAAACACTAGCTTTTAATTTTTAATTGTGAAGGAATTTTTATTCTCTTTGCTTAGTCCTTTGATTAGTCAAAATTACAACCTTCATTATGGCAATTTACTCATAATATTAGTATATATTCTTTCGTTTATATAATTTATCAGTTTTTGGAGGCCCCCCTAGAAAATACATATTCACAGTAAGATTCAGAATTGCCAAGGCTAGGCTTTAGTCTGGATATTATTCTCAAAGTACTAGTTATTAATGAATGTGTCATCTACACTACAAAATTCCTTGGTGTTTGTTGAAATAATTCCTTCCTGAATCATTTGCAGGTGATGTTTATGAACAAGTTCCAGTATCCGGGGTCAGTATCAGAAAATACTGCGTAAAATCAAAAACACTCCGAGTGCCTCTGGGGCTCAAACTCCGCAGAAGTGGGAGTTTTTCAGCTCATGTTCCTTTCTGCAGTCAGTGTATGATAACTACCCCACTGAGTCGAGTTTCATACACCCAGATGACTTGGTAAGCACAAGTGAATGTTTTTAAGCTGTTAAAGTTATCATTAGTACTGTAATTAATAAATATAAAATATATGTAGTTAAAAAACACTGTGGAAATATCAAAAATTGCCTTTTCTTTTAAAAGGAATGTCAGATGAAGCATAACTTATTGAAAATGCTCATTATTAATAGACAAAATATTTTTAGCTAAGAAACACTAGGCAAATATCAAAAATTGTCTTTTCCAAATGCTTTCTTGTAAAAGGAGTGTAAGATTAAATATAACACATTATTTAAGTTTGAATCATTCTAACATTTGGGAATACAAAAAATTAAGTGATTTTTATTTATTTTCAGAATACACAAAGTCAGGAAGTGTTGGTATACGAGGGAGGAATCGAGGATCTTGTCGATGATTGTGAAATAACAATTTCACCAATCACGACTTCATCCGAATTAACTCCTTCCCTTCTGCCTCTGGATCAACTCCTTCCACTGAGCCTGATATAACTGGAGACATCATGATAACACCTATTCCTTCAACCAGGTATGCAGGAAACCCTCCAGTGAAAAAAAGGAGAAAGAGGAACATGAGCAGTGATCCTCTTGATGAAATGATGGCAAAGGCTATTGATAAAAGAAAATACATGGGCTGAACAGTCAAGGCTGCCTGTCCGCTTTGACATGGCTACTGAGGCTGTGATGTCACTGATGAATCACCTTGCCTCTGCTGAGGACTTGAAGTTGGAGTTCTCTGTGGAAGTTATTGAACTTGTGGCAAGAACTCTAAAAAAAAGTCAAAAGAAAAGCGCAGGAAACACTAATAATTAAAATCTGTCATAGATGGTAGTCATGTAAGAGTTGAAACAATTTGTATAGTTGTCGGGATCCATTGTGCGTCTCAGCGGTCACGATTTTTTTTGATGCCGCGATTCCACTGGACGAAGCCGATGGTTCTTTTCGCAGTGTGAACACCACAGATGGGTGGATTGGTTTCTAGCCCACAGAAAGTCGCTGGATTTCAGGGAAATCTATGGGTAGTCTGACCGTACCTTAACGTACATAGAGGGGTTCAGGGGGATCTCCATTTATTAGCGGGAGTGTCCTGGAATCCATGCGTGGTTCGTGTGTGTGTGTGTGTGTACTTTTGTATGATGTCATCATAGTTTGTGTTGTCTATATGTTGTATGCGATCCCAGGCTCGCTTGGCGAGTGTGTGTATGCGTATGTTTAGTGGCTCTATGTTGTATGTTCGGTGTAGTGACTGTGCAGTGATTCCGTGGTATATTCTGTCCTGTATTGTGGTGTTGTTCCAGTATAGTGATGTGTTCTGTTTGGATTGCATCCTGTGTTTTTGTGTTTTAGAGATTGCAATCAGTGGTATGGGTGTGTATTCGAGTATGGGTCTTACAGTAGTCTTGTAGGGTTTGAGTTTTTGTTTGTGTTGAGCAGTATGAGAAGCGTCTGATTTTGTTGAGAACTGTGCATGCTTGGCTTACTCTGTGTTGTGTGTGTGTGGAGATAACGTGTTTGCTGAAGTGTAGGCCTAACATGTTTCCTTTGTTTGCATAGGGTATATCTCTGTTGTTTATTGTGATTGGGGGTGGGTCGTAGCGAGCCAGTGGTATGATAGTGAATTTGTTTTGTTTGTTTGTATCTTCCATTTGTTTTCGTAGGTGTTGATTGTGTTAATGGCTGTTTGTGTGGCTGCTTTCATGATGTTTCTGGATTTGGAGGGGTGTGAGATTATTTGTGTTATGTCGTCTGCGTATTCTGTGTAGTTGCTGTAGGGTGCTGGGGGTGGTAACGAGGCGGTGTAGAGGGTGTAGAGGGTTGGCGAGAGGACGCTGCCCTGTGGAACTCCACTTCTGAGGTGGATGAGTGGGCCCGAGATAAGGCCCAAGCCGGAAGTTGGCCGATATGTCGTCCAGGATGTTGCATAAGAGCCGTGTGAGATGTGGAGGCAAGTGAAGTTGTGTTATTTTGTATCTGAGACCGTCATGCCAGACCTTATCAAAGGCCTTGGTGACGTCTCGTAGTATAATGTTGATTTGGTGCTTGTTTGCGAGACTGAGAGCAATCTCCTCGTACGCGAGGGCGATTGCACTCCCAGTCCCTCTGTGTGGGCGAAAGCCGTGTTGCCTATTGTTGTGTATGTTGTTGTTTTCAAGGTGTGTTTTCAGTCTGTGTGTGATTAGCCTCTCTAGCAACTTCCCGGGGACCTCCACCAAGGAGATCGGCCTGAAGCTGGTCACCTCGTGAGGTGGCTTCCCCGGCTTGGGTATTAAAACGAGCGTGGCTTGAAGCGGGAGGGAAACTATCTCGTTGCCAGGCAGCGTTGAAGATGTGGCGAAGTCTGCGAGCATGGGGGGATGTTGCGATGATGAGTTTGTTGATGTTACTGGCTCCTGGTGTTGTGTTGTTTGTCTTCTGGTGTGATGGGGCGTGAGAGAGGGTCGTCTGGTGAGAGTGTGTTGAGTGATATTCTTTGTGATGGGAGAATCAAGTGTTGCAGCTGTTGTAGTAGTGTTCGTGTAACCTCGGTTTCTGTGTCTGGGTCGAATGTCGTGTTTTCAGCAGGGGAGATTTAGAAGTTCTGTTGCCAGAACTCCCTGTGGACAGCTTCCATCCCCTCTGCTGTGTCTATCTTTGGTCTATTGGTGTTGTATATGTATGTGATAGTCTGTTCGATCCTAAGAGTCGTCTGTACTTCAGCCAGAAGACTTTAGGATCTTTTATGTTGTTGTATAGTTCTCGTCTGAGTGTTTCCCAGTGTTGGTTACTCATGTATTTTGTTTCGTTGGTTAGTTGTCTTTGAATTTCACTGTGAGCGTAATTCGGTGTTCCCATCCCTGTATCTCAGCAAGGTCCCGAAGGTGTCTGTATTGTATTTTCAGTGTTTTTAGACGATGTGTTTTCTTTGTAGTGTACGAGTGTTTTTGAATGTTGTTTTGGGGAATGTTTGCCTCGCGGGCGGTCTGTATGTCTGCGTACCACTGATTAAGGTGATGGTCTATTTTGTGTTTTGGTTGCCCCTCGAGATCAGGAGTGTGTGTGTGTCCAAGTGCTTGTTTGAACCCTTCCCAGTTTGCATGTTTAAGGATATTTCGGGGAGGTGTAGGTACCATGATGGGGTTTGTGAGATGTGAGTATATGACGGGGAGGTGATCACTGGATGTGACATCGTCCGGTGGTGATTGTGGTGGTTCAGGTTTGCTTGTGTGTTGGCGAGAGAACTATGTCTGGTGTGGTGGAGCTGTTGTCACGTATGAATGTGGGTGCGTGTGGACCGAGGTGGGTGAGTCTGCCGTCAGAGATGAGTGAGGGCGAGGCCTCTTCCGACGGCGTTTGTGTCTGTGTATCCGAAAAGTCTGTGATGTGCGTTGAAATCTCCCATTATGTATGTTGGTTTTCTGTGTCGCAGGAGCTGATAAATGTCAGGTTAATCTATGTAGGGTCTGCGTGGAGGGATGTAGGTGGTGGCGATGATGATGGGTCCATGAGGTGTGTCTATTTATATGGATATGAGTTCTGAGGTGAAGGTGTCGAGTATTTTGGGCTTGATGTGTTGTTTGACTGCGATGGCTACGCCGTCGCTGCCTTCGTTTGTTTTGTTGGATGTGTATGTAGTGTAGTTGAATATTTTTACTTTTTGTGGATGTTTGAGTGAATAGGAGTTGATGAGTATGATGTCGGGGTCGTATCGTCTGTAGTGATTGCAGAGTTCTTGTCTTCGTCTGTATGTCCATGCAATTACGGTATGTTTGAATGATGGTGAGTCTGGAGTGTAATGTGTTGTTGTGTGGTGCAGCCATGGTGTTACTTGGATGTATTGTACCAGCCATTTTGAATGTGTTCAAGGTTTTGTTGTTTAATCTTTTCAATCATGTTCGGCTGGATGAACATGTTGTCTTCGTGTAGGTGTTGTGTGATCTTCTGTTCATGAATGCGTGTTTGGTATGTGTTGTTTGTGTAGATCCATTTCATTGTGCCGCGTGTAATTTTCGTGTGCCAGCTGTAGTTTGTTTAGGTGTTTGTAGCGTGAGGGCTCCGCGCGAAGAGGCGGATGCCGTATGTTTTTGGATTGAGGTCGTAATCGTCCCTAAGGCTGTGGGACTGATCATCGACCTCGGGGTCTGCAAGGTCGTCTGTGTGTTTACGGTGTATTTGTGTTGTTTTTGGTTTGACTGATTGTGTTATCTGTGGTGTCCGCTTGAGCGTGTTTGTTTTGGTGGTGCGTGGTCGTACAGGTGATTGTGTTGGCGTTGATGTTGGTTTCCTTTGTGGTGTGGTGAAGAGTTCAGTCTCTGGTTCGTCCTGTGGGCCGAGATCTGGTTGTGGGGTGTGTGGTGAGATTGTGGATGGTGTGAGAGTGGTTTCTGTTGTGGTGTTTATTGTTTTTGGTGGGAGAACTTTGAAGATCCCCCAGGAATCCCGTTACCAAGACAGGTAGTTGGAATATTACCTGTGGTTCTTTCCTCTCCTCTCTCCTCCCTTGATTTCCTTCATTAAGGGTCTGAGCCAGGCATTCTGCGTAGCTTCTATGGTTTGCTTTGCTGTCTGTTCAGCTACCCTTTTAATGGGATTTCTTTCTTTTCTTCTTCTTTCTTTGTTTTTTCCTCTCTTGTTTTTTTGATTGCCTCTTTTCTGAGAGGGCAGGAGTTGGCTAGGGTGTGATGGCCTTCCCCACAATTGAGGCATCTTTTGACTTCAGATTTGCAATCTCGATAGTTGTGGGTGTTGGACCCGCATTCTGAGCACAGTTTCAGCTTTTTCTCCTTGTCGGGGCAGTTGGTTTTGCAGTGCCCATACCTGTAGCAGTGCATGCATTGCACTATGTTGGTGAATCTTTCCGGTTCTATTTCTTTTGGGCTTATGAATATGTTGAAGAGGTACAGACCCTTTTCTTGTACTTTGGCAGCTGTTTTGTGGTCCGAGAATTGGATTTTCATTAGGCAACGGTTTCTTCATGATGATGTCCCCTATCTTCGATCCAGGAAGATTTCTTTCGATTTCTTCCTTTATTTCTTCTGGATTCTCCTTAACAAGCTCTCTATCGTGTTGTTTAAGGACCAATGTCAGTTTGGCCTTTAGTTCAGGTTGCATTTGAGGTTCGAAACCTTTGGTTTTTAACATGGTTGTGTTTTCGGGGGTAAATACAGCCTCTGCGTTAGCTTCATCTTGACAGATGATGGCGAACTGATCATTGGTGGTTATTACTCGAAGGGTTCGTATTTCGGCATCAAAGAGAGCTTGCAAGAGGGCTTCCCTCCTCGAGGAAGAGGGTCGCCCGTTGGTCGGCAGGATCTTAATCCTCATCAGAGCATGAGGATTGGGTGGGGGTGACGTTAAACTACGCCACTGACCCAAGGGAAGCAGGAATCAAATCCACCCCCCCCACACCGATCGAATGAAATGAGAGGTGTTGGCCGTTATTCAGATTTTTCTTGTTATTATTGGGAGTCATTTTCTTCTTCCTTCTTTCGAGTCTATGGTTTTTTTTAAAATCTTAAATAGTGTGTGCATCAGTGATATATCGAATATAAGATGTAGTCCCGGTGTCACTATCATTTTCGCTTTTCCTCCTTGACTTCGTTTCCGTCTGGCCTATGATCTCTACTTACTTTTTTACCTTTTTCTTAAATTTGGCCGGGAGATTCTTTTCTTTCGTGATTCCTCTACTCAAATATATCGATTTCGTGCTTGTTTTATCTTGCTTCTCTTTTTGTTTACACAGGGTGAAAATTATTGCTCCTCAATCGCTTGGTCCGACTAGGCTTACAAGGGAGACTCGAGGGGCTGCATCCTCCCCAGGGCGAATACGAGAGTCCGTGAAGACTTTTGTAGGCCCAATGAGGAGTTATCCACTGGAAGTAAGAATTTGCTGAAATACATTTTGGTTTGTGTTGTATCCTGAAACAAATCGTCAGTTCCAGCACGTGAGCTTTCCGTGCCTTCATGAATACCTACTAGTCGCTTACCTATCTGAATCGAATTAAGTGTATCGGTGTAGCCGTGTGTGCGACATCAGAATGTCTAGTTGTTCTAGCATACGCTTTGTGATTTGTGTCAGTGTGTGGTATGATGTGTGTGTCGTGCTAAGTGTGTGACTCGCCTGAGTGGGTAGTGGCTAGGTCTAAGGTAGTTAGATCGTAGTAGTTGATGCATATCATTGCTTACAATAGGTCGGGCTGAGCAGAACTCACCACGGGTTGAGTGACTGGACGGAACTAGTCTGTGTAACCCTCTTATTGACAATCTTAATTGTTCTCTAGGTTTAGCTAGCACAAAGCTTACCAATTATAGTCTAAATATGATTTATAATATATAGAATAAGAGACATAAATGAGTCTAGCTGTAGATACACACATGTGTAGATAACGATAGGCAAACAAATTAAGGAAGTCGAGAGATATCAGTGCAGCAATAACTGTAAAGACATGGGAGAAAAATCCGTTTTATAACGCTATATATAATAAGAGTTAGAAATCAGCTAACTTGAGATAATGTCTGACTAATATTCAGATAGAGTTGTTGAGAAGCTTATACTATATTGCCATTTCTCACCTCATTCAATGTATATTAATATATAATTAAAATATATATATACATATATATTAATATTAATATAATCATTAATATTAATTAATATATAATTATATAAATAATAATAACAAACAAAACACGAGAGTAGATAAGTTGGCGATGAGATTTATAGGAGAGAGGGATGAGAGAATGAGCAGATTTATAGAAATTGTGAAAATTATATTTGAAGGATAATACAATAATGAGTGAGGAGTGAATGACGAAACTCAACCCTTTGGTTACAGTATAATAATTATATATATATAATTGTACTTTGAATACTAATGTCTACTGTGATAATGTAAATCGAAGTAGGAGGGGTGAAGGTGGCTAATAGATAATGATTTGGTTATTATGTTATAAGTAAATTTAAAATTAAGAATATATGTGACATAATTATATATATTATTATATTATATTATAATATATATAATATATATATTATATATGATTAATATATATGCCCATAATACCATAAATACCATAGCGAATAAATATAACATTTATGTATATTATTTGGTATATATAATAAATGACGCCACACACCACAATACCAATATGTATTTATATATATTATATAATATATAATTATATTAATATATATATATATATATATATTATTATATATATATTATATATAATTTATATATATTTAAAATAATATATATTATATATATATATATATTATATATTATATATATTATATATTATATGTAATATATATATATATGATATATATTTATATATAATATATATATAAGTATAAGTTATATATATTGAAATTTGATTGAATTGAAATTGATAATTTATATATTCCCATGTTATTTGCATTTATGTATTACAATAATTATATGGTTGGGTTGTGTTATGGCCGTGTTGCACACACACACACAAAGTAAAAGGAAATAGGAAGAATGATAATAACAGAGAGCAGGCGAAAGAAAGTGAAAAGGACGAAGAAAAAAGTTCTATCTTCTTGAATATCGAAACGTATGATTCTTTTCCTAAGACTTTTAATTTTGTGAACCTAAAATATTTGCCTGAAAAAAAGTATTTCATGAATTGAAGATGAATTACCTCAAGAAAGAATAGAACTCAAATAAAAGGCCAATATCATCGACCCATTTTGGGACACTTAAATCCCATGTTTTTTTTTAAACAGTCCTGGGTTAAATGAAATTTTTTTTCCATTTTCGCCAGAAAAGGGAATTTTGTTTGTCTTTTTCTCTTTCGTTTCTCTCTCTTCTCTCGTCAATCTCTTCTTCTCATTCTTTCTCTCGTCTCTCCTTCTTTCTAATCTCTCTGTCTCTTGTCTCTCTCTCATCATCCTCTTTCTTTTCTCTCTCTGTTCTCAACCTACTGTCTCCTGCTCTCTCAACTCCTCTTCTCTCCTCTCTCTCTCTCTCTTCTCTCTCGCTTCTCATTCGTCTGTCTCTCCTTCCTCTCTCGTTCTCTCTCTCTCTTCTCTCTCTCTAATTTCTCAGTCCTCTCTTCATCGCGACATTTCCATCTCTTCTTGTCTAATCTTAATCTCTTTCTCTCACTCCTCCTCTCTTTCTGTTTCTATCTTTCCCTCTCTCTAATCGTTCGTCTTTCTCATCCGCTTGTCTCCCTTCACTTCAGTTATCTATCATTCTCTTTTCGCTATCTTTCCCATCCTCTCTCTTTCTCTTCTCTAGTCATCAGAATTTGAATTTCTCTTCCTTGTCCTCGCCGAAAACCCAGGAATCCACCAAACAGTCCGCAAAAAGAAATCTTTCAAGGAATCCCAGAAAAGGGAAAAAAAAGGAAGAGAAGAAGGAGGAGGAGAAAGAACGAAGGAGTTAGAAGAAAGGAGGGAGAAAAAACACGATAGAAATATACACATTCCGTCTTTCCACTGTTTTTTCTTTTCGTGGTTTGCTTGCGAGAGAAGGATAGGAATTGTTTAATACAGAAAGTCCCTCTTTCTCTATTTCTCTTTCTCGTTTTTCTTTCATTCTTTCTCATCCGTGTTGTTTTTCCTGTCCCCTCCCTGTCTCTCTTCTTTCATTCTCTGTACATTCCTTGCTTCTCTTCTTTCTCTCCCCTCTCGATCGATGCTCGCATCTTCTCTCTTCATCGTTATTCTCTCTCTGTCGTTCGGTCTTCGTCTCTCTTCGTCTCTCTCCGTCTTCTCTGTCTCTCTAAGTCCTTTGATCTTTCTCTGATTGGTTTTCTGTTCCTCTCTTCTCTCTCCCTCGCTTCTCGGCCCCCCTGCCGTCGTCTTATTCCATATCATGAACTTCTATTTCTAAGTCTTTGATCTGTTCTTTTTTCCTCTCATATCCTTCTCTTTCTCTTCTCTTGTATAATTCTATTACGTCTCATCTGCTCTTCTCCATATCCTCTTCTGCTCTCATCCTCTTCTCTCTCTCTCTTACATTTCCCTTTCTCTTCCCTTCTCTTCCCTCTTTACTACATCTCTTTTTCGTTTCCCCGGTCCTTCATTTTCTCCAACAGTTCTTCAATCCTCCCTCATCTCTCTTTATCTCCTGAAAACCCCCTCGTTCTCTTATTTTTCACTTCTTTCTTCTGCGCTGCTCCTCGCATCTGGCCCTTCTCCTTTCGCGTCTTCTTTTCCTCTTTCCTCGGTATCCCTGCTAAAACCCTCTTTCGTACTTTACCTCCCTCCTCCTCCTCTTTCTCCTATATTCCCCTCTTTCACCCGTCCCCTCTTCGTCTTCCTTTGTGATCCTCTATTTTTTCCCCATTCTTTTCTTTCTCCTCTCTCTTTTCCCCCTCTCCCGTCCTCTTTTACGGCCTCCATTTTTCCCCCCTCTTTCCCCCCTCCTTCCTCCTCCTCTTTTTTTCCTCCCATTTCCGCCTTCTTTCTCTCTCCCCTCTCCTTTTCCTCCTTTTCCCACCCCTCCTTTCTCGTCTCTTTCTCCTCTGCCTCCTCTCTTTACTCCCCTGCCTCCTCTTTAGCCCTCCACCCTCCCCCTCGCCTTTAAAAAAAAAAACAAAAAAAAAAAAAACGAGACTCTTAGACTTGTTGACCTCAGAATGAATAAGGTCGGAGCGGGTTCCAGTTTTACATAAAAAAGAAAACGAAAAAAAAAAAAAAAAAAAAAAAAAAGACGGAGGGTTTTTGAATTTTTTTTTCCTTCTTAACTAGGGGTAGAAAGAAAAAGAAAAAAAATGAAAAGTACTTCCTTTCCGACCCAAACCGGGAAAAGCTAAGAACGTTGGATACATGAGGATAACAGTGGTTAGGAATTTAAGCGGGTAAGGAAATTAAATTAAAAATGGGTAGAAACATTAGAACATAAAATAGGAAGGGTTAGATATGTGAAGAAAGAAATACAGAAAATGAAAGGTAGAATAGAAGATAAAGATAAATGAAAAGGCAAGAAATACCAAAGAAATAATTAGAAGAAATGAAAGGCAGATGAGGAAGAAAGAAATAAAAGAAAAGCGAAAGGTAGAGAAGAAATAAAGAAAAAATGAAAGGTAAAATATAGAAAGAAAATAAAGGAAATGAAAAGGGTAAGAAACAGAAAGAAAACAAAGAAAAATGAAAGGTAGACAGAAAGAAAACAAAGAACAAACAAACAAATGAAAGGCTGATACAAAGAAAATAAAGAAATTGAAAGGCAGATAGGAAGAAAGAAATATAGAAAAACGAAAGGTAAATAGAAATAAAGAAAAACGAAAGGCCAAGATAAGGAAAGAAAATAAAAGAAAAATGAAGGTAGATAGGGAAGAGAGAAATAAAAGGAAAAAACGAAAGGCAGATAGAGAAAATAAAGAAATGAAGAGGTAGAATGGAAGAAGAGAATAAAGAAAACGAAAGTAAATGAAATAAAGAATAAAAGAAAACGAAAGGTAGAGTAGAAAGAAATAAAGAAAAATAAAGAGGCAGATAGGATAAAATTAAAATAAAAGAAAAACGATAGGTAGATAAGATAGAAAATAAAGAAAAATAAAGGGTAAAATAGAAGAAAATAAAGAAAAATTAAAGATAGAACAAGAAAATAAAGAAACATTGAAAGGTAGCATAGAAATAAACGCATCGCACATGATGGAATGTTAAATGTCAATGCAGCATATTAACACATAAATCAGAATAAGTGCCGCCCGAATTTACTCCCACACAACAATGAAGTAAAACAGCGAAGCAGAGGGGTTGGAGAGAAAGACAGAGAGGGAGAAACGCGTGAGAGAGAGGAAGAGGGAAGCAAGAAAAAGAAGAGACGGAGACGAGAGGAAAGAGGTGAAAGAAAAAGAAGAGAGAGAGAGGACAACACACAGTACAAGAAAGCCGGAAAAATTAGAAAGAAATAGAGAAGAAAAAAGAAACTGAGAAGAGAGAGAGGAAGAGACAGTGGCAGGTGTAGCAGAACAGCATAAATACAGACACAACAGACCAGTGCAGACAGACAATAAGACAGTCCAGACAGACTAACATACATAGGAACACAGACACACAGACAGAACCAATAATACAGGACCAGAACAGTCGAACAGACAAATAACGGACAACAGAACAGTCCAAGACAGAACATAAAATCAAGACACACAGGCCAGTCATCAGACCCTAATACAGACACATCAGACAGTCCAGACCATAAATAACAGAACAGAGACAGTCAGACAAAAGAACATAAATACAGACCCACAGACAGTCAGAAATAGACATAAATAAGATACACCAGACAAGTTCCCAGAACAGA